>VFFE01007800.1:132202-142522 GCA_008921705.1 Burhinus oedicnemus
CCCCCCCCCCCCCCCGCCCCAAGACTTTTGGCTTTGGGTGGGGGGACAAAAAAAGAGGCCTCTTTGCTTTTCTGCTGCCTCATTACTGACAATAAATTCTTGCTAAAAATAGTTTTAATTAGGCTATCAGAAAAAATCAGCTTTAGGAAAATTTACCAATTTTTTTATTTTGCCTATTATATTTTTATATTCCTTGGAGCATATGCAGTTGAATCACTTGTATAGCACAGTAAGATAAAAAGAATTTTTGGTAGCGAAAATGTGGTCCAAATGCCCAGTCTCTGCCGTTAAACGTTTACTGGCATCTTATGTGACTGTTGGAGAGTACCGTCTGGGAGCCTTAGCTAATCCAGAATGACTTCTGGAACATCCTAGGGTTCGTGGAACCCAGGCTCATCTGATAATGGTGTCTACCCTCCTGTCTTTGTCTGGCAGTGAAGACTGTCTGCAGCGTTCTTAGCGAAAGTTTTCTCAACAAAACATGATAGGATGGCTCCATATTGTTATTAATAAAGGAGGGAGCTATGCTGTGTTAAAATTGGGGAGATTTTATTAGTAAGCCATTTTATAAATATAGAATGTGAATTATTTAGGGTTTTTTTGTGAAGTGTGGGCTTCAGAAGCACAATGTAATTCTTTTAAAGAAAATGAATAATTAGTTTTGCTATATCACCATAGATGAGTGGAACTATACGGCCAAAAAAGACTTCAGGGTGATCTTGCTCATCATTTTGTGTTGTGTATCTGTACCATTTCTGACAAATGTTTCTCCAACTTCTTTTTAAAGTATTTAGTGAATGCAATTCCACTGCATCTCTAGGCGATTGGTTTCAGTAACTAATTTTCTAAAGTATAAAATGAATATTCTTTACTGCTGATTAAGCTGGCTTTGTGTTTTACTACTCACAGTTAGGACTCCACAGTTGATAATGGAGAACAGTTTTTATAATAAACTTTTATTTATTAGGAGATTCTCCTTTGTTCTGTACTGAACAAGCTTAACCTCTGTAGCATCATAATGTTGACTTACCTGATTTACCCTTCAAAAGTTTGCTAGTCTTTATTAAGTTTCACTTGGTTAGTATAAACCACTTTTCAATTTATCAGAATGATTTGTATTAAGATCCTGTCCTCTGAAATGTTTATAACCCCTGCCTCAGCCAACTGTCATATATAGCTCTTCTATGTGTGTGAAGTTCCTCATGCAGGTCCTGGAGGAAGGATCTTTCTTGCAATGTTCTCCCACCTTGATTGAAAATAATTCGTGAATAAATACCCTTTGAGTGCTCTAGTTCATTGTTGCTGACCTGTCTTAGGGCAGTTTGATCAGGACTGTATTATGGAAGATGATCACTCATGGTTTAGAGGTGACTTCTGTGTGTTTCTGAAATATGGTGTGAATTTCTTCCAGTCCTGCTGCTTTGAATTTCCCTGACTACTTAGCCTAATAGCAAAATCAGTTTTTAGTATTAGCTACAATAAATCTGTTTTATGAAGGCTGAAATACAAAGAACGGCATTTGATTCTGTTTTGTTATCCGTTTGTTCTTCTTTAACATTGTTATGTACTGACTTTTGTGTTTTTATTTTTACTTCTAAAATATTTCTGAAACTTTGTTTGCCTTTTATATTGCAGAGTGGTAATAACGCATGCTGTGCTTTTATCTCTTCTGGTTTTTATCCCTGACAGTTTATGCTGTTCCTTTATATTCATTAAAATGCCCTTGTTTCCATTCCTAATATGACTCTTTCTAGTTTCAGACCCTTATTACTGGCTGCTTTTGATGCAGCCTGTATTGTTCATACTACATTTCCTATCTTTCCCCTGCATTGGAATACTTTGTCATTGTGCGTATTCCAGTACAATAACTGCCAGCCCTCCTTTAAATCACATTCTTAAGAGATTCTAGCAACAAGTTCAAAGAGTTTGTTGAAATTTGCTTTTCTTATTTCAGTTAATTGAAGATAAAAATTTGTTCTCCTTTTTCTACTGCGCTCATTTTTTCCCCTTCCTTGGCACAGTGAATGCTTCTCGTTACCACTTCCAGCCAAATCACTGTACACATTGAGATGTTTAAAATGGAGCCTGCCCTAATAGAGTGAAGTGTGAAGTAACTGCTCTTCTGGCATCCTCAACTTTGTGAAACAGTTGTCCTCAACATTTTCACAAACATGTTAGGCTGTTTGTTCTGTTATTTTGGTTTTCGATTAGATGTCTGGATGATGAAGGCCTCCTCTTACCCTCAAGACACGTGCTCTGAGAGCTGTTAGTTGCTTCAAAAGGCTTACCATCTTCCCCTCGTTTGGTCAGTAGAAGTTTTTCTCTCCTGGCCTTTCCAGTTCGTTATTCCCTAGTTTCCATTCTCTGTTGCTTATGTTTTTGTTTCTGCTCCCACTTTTTTCCTTCTCCTCTGTCTTTTTCCCCCCTCCTTGTAATAAAAGCGAGTAGAGTGGTTTTTTTCTTACTGCTGAACTGCATGAGACTAGAACTTCACTTAGAAATGGGCCAGATGCTTTTCATTGTGAAGAAAGACTTGGAAAAGGGAATTTTGAAATAAAATTCAAAATAAGATTTCATCTTAATTTCCTTAAATTTCACCATTTACAATTTGGGCTAATTCATGGCTGTGCTTGTGTTTTGTATTGATTAGTGGCCTGATTGTAGCTAGCAATAGTGTTCTGACACCTGAAGTACTTGGCTTCTTCACAGTGGCCATATCTGTGCTTGTGAAAAAAACAACAGGGAACGTTTGGAGTCACTGGACACCGTCATCCCCGCTGTCAGATCAGTGCAGTGGTTACTCGTACAGGTTCGCCCTGGGCCTGCCGGCACTCTTCCAAACGGTTCTCAGGGCTGGCCAAGGGGTTTGTGTGGATCACGCACCATTCCCAATGTAGCTCATCTGTAGCTGCTTTGTTTGGGAGTTTGAGAATGAAGTAGCATGGATGTAAGCTGTTCTGTGCTAGTTGGCCTCAAGGCCAACATCACCAACTATGTTTAATTTACTAGTATAACTATAACCTGTCGTTTGTTGTTGGGGTTTTTTTTGTTTGTTTGGTTGTCTTTTTTTAAGGAGGAATTCAATGAAACTGATAGAATTCTCATCAGTTTTACTTTCAGCCTCCTGGGCAAACACTGTGCCACAGTTAATGTTCTCTAACCCATAGGGATGTAAGTTTAGGAAGAACAGCTCACAGCAGAATTGCTCTAGAGGGAGCAGAGGAGATGGGATGTACAAGCCATAAGGCTCTGGGAAACGCTGACTTTCAGTCAGTCTTCTGACACGCAGTTATTCCTGGTTCACGTTTTGCATAATTAATCTTGCATCAGGCATCCTGGTAGAGATTTATACAAAGGAAAGTGCAAAACGGATTCAGCGGGAATTCTAATTTATTTTTCTGTCTGTGTCTTCCAGAAACCCTTTAGGAGAGAACTGGGTCCAGAAATGGGGGGGGGGGGGGGGGTGTTGGTGTGTAACTCAGGAAATAAATGATCTGTAAGTGAGATTATTTAAATAAATGATTTCCCAAAGGTCTTTCATGTAGCAGTAAGGGTTGGCTCACGGCTGGCTATTCTGTCGCCTCTTTTTGTAACGGAATGGGAGAGTATTCTTTGTCCTATCATGTGCTATGTACAGCTTGGAGATACAATCATTTCTGTTTCGAATGTATTTGTTGGTAAAGAATAAATACAAAAACTTGGTGAACTGACTCACATATTTTGTGTGCTCTACGTGTGGTCTTCTCCAATAAGGATACACTGGTAGAACAGAACAGAGAAGGTACCGTTGACTGTATACCTACTTTGTGGACAAGCAGAAGATCTTGATCTCAAAGCTTGTTAACCAGACACTCTCAGTAGGGGTTTAAATTACTGATAACAATGTTATTTACTTATTTAAGCAATATTTATTTACATTATATTGTTTTAGGAATATTTTCAGTTTACTTTTTCAATTAACGTGTCTTTTTTTTCATTTTACTTGCTTTAAACTGTCTTGATAGGCAAAAAGAACCTGTTTTTAAATTGTTAGCTTGACCATGTTATTTTAAAGGCTTTTTTAGCCCAATGAGTTTCTTGTCTATACTTAGTTAACGTGCTCACACTTCAAGAAAGTGAAGTCATGACTGTCTTGGACATGTATAAACTTGTTGACTTGAAGCTTGGGCTCTCAGCCATCCTGTATCTTCTAAGATGCACTGTTTTCCTTGTCTGACTAGAATTTGGGAAAATATTGTGAGGGACATTTGTTAGCTGGCTTTTATCTGAAGACTTTAAAGGTTATTAAAGTAGTTGAGTTTTTCTGTTGTTGTTTTTTTTTTTTTATTTTCTTTTTTTTTTTTTTTTTTACCTCCACAGTGTAGCCCTCAGTATGAACCTGGGGCATATAGAGCTGCGTGGATGTGACCGCATCATGTGGTGTGCGAGCGTATTCCCTAACAGCTATTAGTAATGGGCCTTGGGGACAGGGCAGAGACTGAATTCTAGTTCCCGTAGTCATGCCACCTAGTTTTCTTTTTCAGCAATATTGTGATGGTCTAGTTTCTAGCTGAATTGTTTTCTTTCAAAGCTTTAAAAGAATCATGATACTTATTTTACTACTCTGAAGGAGCTTGCTAATGAATAGGAGGAAGTGTGCTCAAATTCTGCTGAAGTCTTTATGCTTAGTCAGAAGAGAGGACTAGGTACCTTCGAAATTCAATGCAGAATGACTAAGGTCTGAGCAGGGAGTTCCTTAAAACCATCTAATAGAAAATACTAGACAAAGAGGTGTAGGTGTGATTTAGGCCATCTGGATATCACCTTTATGCCCTGATCTTTGCTGTCTGTACTTGGCTTGTTTGGGGCATAAGTTATTTCAAATAGGGTCCCACTGTCAGATTTCAGCACTGTGTGTAATTACACAGCTATGTAAACAACAAATTGAACTTCAGAAATATCTGCAGACCATTTGGGGAACTGACTCTGTGTGACCTGCTTTGGTCAGGAGGTTGGGCTAGCTGACCTTCAAGGTCTTTTCCAACCTGAGTTATTCTGTGATCCTGTTCTGTGACCATTCCTTCTGATGGTCATGTCCATTATTTATGTTGTACCCATTGCTTTCACACAGTGAATTATGTGTAATAACCTTTATTTTATAGAAGGTGTTTTCCTGTATTATTTCTTGAAAGAAAATAGTTTACTGTTATCTCTTTGTTTCATTGTTAGTGTTCCTTATTCCCTGTCACCTAATACTTGCTTTATTTGTTAATCTATGTGATTCCACATATACTAAATAAATTATGACTTCCTTACTATGGGTTGGTTTTTTTTTTTCAGAAATGGTGTCACCTGGCATTCCAGATTTTCTTCTTAAAGAGTGTATTTAAAAGTTTATCCCTACCCTAAAGGGTAGGGATATTTTGGTTACTTTAAAGAAAATGTGTCAGAATTTGTATTCTCATTGGATTTCTGTCATCCACTGTTGAAAACAGTTTTGTCCTGCCTGGGCTAGCAGCTAACAACGCATGTCATTAGCAGTGAGTCATTTTCTGATGGCCCGTGACTGTTTAGGTATTGCCTGTTTTCTACCTCTTCTCTTCTTGCATCTTCTTTTCAACTTGTGGTCTATTCACCTATACTGGTTTTTAGTCCTTTCTGAATTCATTTGTTCACCTCTTTATTTCCGTTTCTGGTAAACAGTACTACATTATCATTTCAGTTACACAACAGAGTTTATCCATACGAGCACTTAGTAGTAGAGTAACATGGACACAGGTCCTGAGACTCATGTCTTGTGTGCCGTGTTTCTGTGTGAAGGCACCATGTGCCATGCTACTTCAAAAACAGGTAAAATAGTGGGAAAGTGAAGATGTGAGTAAGGAAATCTGAGATTTCCAGAGGTAATGCCAGATTTGAAGACCTGTATTTTTTATTTCAAATATTTTTTTCAGAAATGCTTTTTAATCTGATATAGCCTGTGCTTCTCCACTGAACAAGCTCTGGTGACACTTGGTGAGCTCAAGCTACCTTGAGACATCTGTGCTGGTGCTCTATGGGAAGTTAACAGCCTTAGAGGCAGAAAGGTACACTAGAGCTGCTTGTTTGGTATTTCTACCTCAAATTCACATTCATCAGTGGTTTAAGTGTAATGGTAGGCTTTGCATTGGAATGTCCTGTTCTGCCATCTTCTGTTGCAGGAACGGTAACCTTTGACTGAAGCATGGGAAGACATCAGGGAAGAAAGACACCTTGAGCCTTTTCAGTAATATTTGCCAAAACTTGTCTGTCAAAGCCATAAGAATAGACAGATTTTGAGGCTTTCTATGTGGAAAGGTATTTCAGTTACCTAACGTACATTACTGTTAAAATTTTGTTTCTAATAGCATGCTTGCTAGGTGGGACATCTTAGATGTAATGGCTTTAAATCAAATTTATAACAGTATGTTAACGTGCGTATGTAGTTAATGCACAACATGTGTTTCTTGGCTGTATGACATGGTGCCGACCTATCTTGGGTTCCACATATGATCTAGTTCATGCTCACAAGAAGAGAGTGCACCAGGAAGAGGGAAAAATATGGTTTGGAACCTTTTTTTTTTTTTTTTTTTTTTTTTTTTTAAACTTTTAGAAATGGAGTCTATCTCCAGAGACTGTCTTAGTACAGGTTAGAAACTAAGAACTTCCAAAACCCTTCAAATGCAATAAAAAATGAAGTCAGACTACTTCTGTTTAATCTATGCTTTGGCATGAAAAGTTGAATTTACAGAGAAACTGTATTCACAGAAGAGGGTGGATCAAGTTGGTGTGTAGCATGGAAGCATGAAAGAGTGCTAGAAGGTAAATTGCCCTTACATTTCAGTAGAATTACCAGGCTAAGGAAAAATATTTGAGTTTCCTTTTCTGCTTGTTGTCTTTTTGTAGCTAGATGCGTATGGCTTAATTTCAAGTCATTACGGTTCTATTATAATATTATTAGAAACCCATTGAAGATCTTGGAAATAGCAGGTCAGCAGAAGTTAAGAAACATGCTTTAAAAAGACAACACATTTTTGTGCTTCTTAATATATTTGTCTTTGTACATTTTAAAATCAGTGAAGTACCAAATCAAATATATGATCTAGCTGTTGTAACCAAATAATACTTCTCTTGTGAGGCCTGTGTCTCTTATTTCTATATGTATTGCACTTGAAATTTCAGTTGGAATACATTGGGAGTGATTATGTATCTACGCCTGAATTTCTCTTGCTGGCTGTGAAGTAACATTCTCCAAAAGTTAGAAATTGTAAATAGGGCCTGTCATAAACAGATAAGGCATGCTTCACTAAGTGTCTTGATTAACTCAAGAGAGTTGTATCCTTGAGTTAATCAGTTTGAATTTGGAAGAAAGCAGTCCACCATATGTATAGACATAAGTTTTTATCTTAATGATTAAATCCATCGCTTCTGTTGCTTAAAAAAAAAAAAAAAAAAAGGAGAGATGACTGATCCTATTTTTCCCATGTACATTTTTGTGGCAGAAGTGTTGGCTTGAACAGTTTCTGCCTTGCCATCATGCTGACACACATTTGTGGAGATGTGTGAACCAGGGCAGGGAATTGATGGAGACAAAATTGCTTTGCCCTTTTTCAGTGTCCGGCCCCGCTGCTTCTCGCTGGGTTGCCCTGTAGCCCGATCAGTCCCCTCATCTGGTTCACAACATAGAATCATAGAACGGTTTGGGTTGGAAGGGACCTTTAAAGGTCATCTAGTCCAACCTCCCCTGCAGTGAGCAGGGACATCTTCAACTCGATCAACATGATCCAACATAGAGCTGAGCGGGCGCAGTTCAGAGGCTGGGAAGAAGAGGCACAGGATGGGATCAGCTTCAATTAGAATTGCTGCCCAGCGTGAAACCCTACCTGGAGTTGTTCCTTTGGCTCATTGTATAATCCTGCTGAAGGCAACTTATGGGCAGTTTGTGTGGCAAAGTAGTAATTAGTCAACATGACTGGTGTTGGACCATGTCTGACTGTGCAGTAGTCAAATTACAGTTTTGTCCTTACAAAGATTTTTATGGCCATTAATGTGCTTTTACGGTAAAAGAACTAAATCTCACCGTGTTGCATGTGAGAGAAAATGCAGCTCCGTGTTCGAAGCTCTTGGGAAGAACTAGGCCAGCTAAGACGACTTCATACCTGTTAGCTTGCATCTTGGGTCACATGAACAGCAGGGAAAAGTACTGAGAGTAATTTATTATCATTATTTTAACCAGCTATTATTAAATTGCAACTTGTCTTGTTTGTGCTAACATACTTAAACTTGTCAGGTGACCCATTACCTGGTATGTTAAAACATGCATTTTTTTTACAGAGTGTAACATGTTTGAAAATATCTACAGGTTTAAGGTGCAGCAGCACAAAGAACTCTGTGAATTTATGGCGTGTCGGTTACGCTGCAGGGGGTACCATCTCAGCAGGTACCGCACCAGTGTTGTAGTGGAAGCTTATATACATAGGGAGTTATGGGATAGCTGACATACAATAAACTTGGTGCTCTAGCCTTGCTTAACCTGCTAAGTATAGACACGGAAACTCATTTTATTTAATACGATTTGGACAGGTTTTGTCCACTGTTGGGTATCTTCTTTGGTTTAAGAGGAGCTTATTTTAGTTAATCTCAGAATGACTGGTTAGAAAAATATTTAAACTATATGGAGATGTGTGTCCAAGAGGGGTTTGTCCTGGTTAAACCTAAAAAGCTGAGTGCTAAAGGGAATAGGCAAATTGATTAATGTCCAGTAGTGGTTTAGCAATTCACCGCTTGTTGGTTGGACCAAAATAACGAACCCTTACTGCAAAATAAAATACTGATGTTTACCATCTTCACTAAGGTTTAGACTAACATATTTAACCTTCTCATTGCAGCAGACTAAGTGTGCTAATACGCGTGGTTACCAGAGATGTGCTGATAACCGGTAGCTTGATAGCTCCTTGTAGCTAAATATATTTCTGCGTCCGTACCTGTACTAACATGGCACAATGGCTCTTATACAATAGTTACTTGTTTCAGAGTAAACACGTGGAGATTTTTTCATGTGAGTGCTTTCTTTTTAAAATTTTTATCTTAATCTCTGGAGAATTGGTTTGATAAAAACCTTCCTGTAGGCTGGGCACCTAGAGCGTGTTTCAATTGGAAACGTAATGATAGGCAGCGTTGGTCCACTCCCTCTACCTGGGTAGATCACGCTGTGTGAATCAGCGTGGGGTTTCGGGTTTGGTTTGTTCGGTCTTAGAGGTGAAATGGTCTTTTTGAGTTGCTGAGTGCATTTATGGAGAATTTCTCTAACCCGTACTGATAAGGCAATACTGAACTTATTTGCTTGTCCACAACAGCAGGTGCCCTCGATAAAGTATGTCCAGTTGCAGCTCGGTGTAGCAGAAGAGAATTTGATTAAAAAAAAATTCAGATGAGTGAGAAAATAGACGTAATGCACGGTCTAATTTTTGTTTGGCAGGTAAGTCAGAGTGTTGTTGTCAACGTGTCAACCTGTGTCTTGCAGATGTCTGATAGTTAAACAGATTTTAAGAAAACTTAACAAAAGATTGACAGCAGCAAAGCATTGCACAACAGCTGTTTTGGGGTTTTTGCGTGAAGTTGAACAAAGGTAGTTGCGTTACTACTTGAATTGGCAGACCGATCGGTTTGCGAGTATCTATCAATACCAGTGAAATGATCGTTGTGTAATGTTTTCTTGCTGTGTTTTTCTCCCTGTAGAAGAAAAAGAAAATTGGCAGGGGCCATTTGAAGGATTAGGAAAGAGCCGTTTGTAGATGGACATTTGTCAAGCTTGTTTGCTTAGCTCCTCCGTTCCAGATCGGTTTTGGAAAAGTATGGAGCAGCCTGAAAAATGAAAAGAAAAAAAAAAGCGGGGGGGGGGAAGCCAATCCCCGAGGTCACACGTTCGGCTTCACGGCTGGAATCCCCGTGTTCCCCGAGTAGCCCCCAGCAGCCGAGGAAGGGGTCCGCCGGGCAGGCACCCGTGGAAACGTTTTGTAACTTTCCAGTTGCGCCGCTTTGTTAAATGGGGAAGTGCGGGCGCTGGGGGAAGGGAGGCGGGAAGGAGACGGGCACCGGGGGGAGCCGCCGCCGCCGCCGCCTGGCTCGGAAGGTGTCCCTAGGACAGGCCTTGCGGGAGGGCAGACCGGGCGCTGCCGGGGCCGCCTGCCGGCCTCGCCAGCCGCAGCTTGCCGGGGACGTGCGGGACCCAGCTCCGCAGCCCGCCCGTCGGGGCGGGGGGGGGAGTCTCCGCCGGGGGCGCTGCGCCTCCGGCCGCCGCCGCTCGGCCTCGCTGGCGCAGGC
>VFFE01007800.1:142542-207983 GCA_008921705.1 Burhinus oedicnemus
GGGGGGGGGGGGGGGGGAGAGCTGTGTTTTTTCCAGAATTCAGAAAACCTCAAGCGAAATTCTTATTTATGCTTACAGTTCTGCAGAAATCTACCTTCTTTGAATCAAATTACTTGTGAGGATATTGAGTTTGATGGAATTTGAAGGCTTTTTTCCAAGCGTGAGGACCAGGGTGAAAGGATATGATATAATTGGCAGAACAAAGAGCATGGGGTGGGGGAGAAGGGATGTGTTGGGTGGGACTGTACAGGGATGGCATATCTGGAACGATGAGTAGAAGGTTTAAGGTTGGAGCTTTGTTTTAGTCACCTTGCACTTCCACTTTACTTGGGCGATTTTGGCAGTACGGTTTTGTGGCACCATTGAGAATGAATTTAACAAGCAAGAAGATAATGACGATGGTCAAGGAGAGTGATGAGGGAATGAGTCTAGAATATTTTCTAATCTTTTCACCGGTTACTTGATCTGGGCCAAATAATAGAAGGTGTGCTAGGTGTTGTCACTGCCGTGTCAGCCTTGCCTTGCCTTGCCTTGTGGACAAAAGGTTTAGTCACAGTGATGGCAGAAGTCATTCATTGTATGTTCAGAGCTGTCATAAAATGGAGGTCTGGATTGAACAGTAGGTACTCCTTTGACCTTTGACAGACTTTCCTCGTTTGAAAAATTTCACTTTGGCTTTCTGATGTTTTAGTAGAAGGCTGATTGCGTATAGGAATGGGTGCAAAAGCAAGGTAGAGGGCTTATGGAAGAATTGTGGGTTTGCAGTGATCCAAAAAGAGGAATCCAGAGTTACAGGAACATAATCTTTGAGACAGATGGGTGATTGAGGATGAGAAGCATAGACTTCAGTCTTTTTCTTTCACCTTAATCCATCTTGGTGCAGTAAACTTCCCTGTGAGCAGTCTTTCTTTTCATGTGTATTTAACCATCTTTTCCCTTCCATTTGTCCCTTGTCATCTTCTGCTTTCACCTTGTTAAAGGCAGCCGAGATCTTTAACTTAAGAAAAATAAACATTTTAAAGAGCAGTGTAAAGACAGTGTTACGCAGCTCCAGAAGTAGCAACTATTACAGTTTGCAGTCTAGCTCTTGGAAGAGGCGAGGGATGGTGAGGAAGCCTGGAAGATTTCCGAGGTGGTTTGTGTGGATCAGGGTACAGTCTTGCACGAACAAGTTCTTGAAACTGGACTGGGGAGGGAAGTCCGGCTTGCGTGTTTTGTTTAGCTCATGTATTAGTCTACAAAATATAAAATAATTACATATATATATACACACACACACCCCCTCATATATTTGTCTTTGGATAGTAAAATCCACCTAGAATGATGTAGAATGTTTGACTATGAGGAGTTTGCAAGTTAAGAATTTTCTCTTTTTCATTTTTTGGAAACCAGTGTAGCTATTTAATCTGTCTTGACGGCCGTGGTTCAGTTGCTGAGATGGTTATGTCACTTCTCTGTAGAAAGTTTTGGAATCCTGGTGCTGAATCGGTGAATAGCTACTATTTTAGGCAGTTCTATTGCCTCCCCTGGGGATGTTTTGAAATCAGTTGACTTCTGTTTAGTATGTTACCGGAAAGTCAGAGTTTCTGAACTGTGGTGTATAGCCAGAAATTACTGTTGCCAGTTGTGACATCTGCTGCCATCACCCCTGTTGATGAAGGTTGTTTGCTACTGTTTCCTCTGGTGATAGCTGGGAGAAATGAAGCTTAGGAGGAGGTAGTTCTCCTGATGGTTGATAGACCTACATACAGTTCATACGTAAACAACCCTTTATTATATTGATATATTTATTTCTTTTCTTACGGCTGCCTAATCTTCAGTGTCTGCTGCTGACAGCTTCACCGGTACTATGCAGGAGTTTTCATTATTGATGCGTCTGGACCTCCAAATAAAGAACTGTCAGTGAACAAGTACTGTATGGATTCATTTAATTATTAATCAGGGTGATAGGGTATTCTCTAAGGTACACAATTCTGTTTCAAAGGCAACTGAAGTCAATAGAAAGTTTTCCATTGAAATAAAATAGTCATGAGAGTAAACGCTCATCAGTATGAGTAAGAATTCGATAGTCCAGTCCGTTCTGTACATCCTGTTTTGAATAGTGCTAACCGATTGCTGCTCTGCATGATCAAAAAGTCTGGGGAATGGGATGCTTTAGAGAAAACAAACCAGACATTGCAGAATAGTTTTTCATTCTTCAGCTTTCAAGAAAACGTGAGTCTAGTTTTCTGTCAAATTAGAGTCTGTGAAACAGTGCTAAGCTGAAATCCTAACAGTTATAAACTGTACAAACTTGTTCTTGATTCCTGTATCATTCCTTGATTGGCCAATTAGTCATGTTTGATTCCCACTGCTTCCAGATACCGACAAGAATCACAGTCCTGTTGTGTGTAGAGAAAAAAACGAGGGGCACTTCTGGGCCACTCAATGAAAACTGGGCTTACTTGATCATGTTCTTCCAGAGGTAGTTGTATATTTCATGCCTCTGAGACCCAGCCCACCGTCTGATACACAGTTTCATCAAACAGCACTATCCTAAGTCCTGATAGGTGTTGAATTGTATCAGAGCTATGTAGGGCTGAATAACTTTGCACGTTGGACTCTACATCTTATCCTTCTACTTTTTACCATCTCCTGTGCCAAAATTTTCTCTCCAGGCCAGGAAGCAGATGAAGAAGAGCTACTTTGTTGTCTCTCCTGGTAAGTTACATATATTTGTAGGTGAAGGGTAGGAGACCTTTTCTGGGGAAGGCTGTCTTGAAGGTCTCCTTTGTAATAGAAAAGCCAGTGATGGTTGTGGTCTCTTCAGCAGGTTGTAAGGGTAATTTTTTTTTCTGACTGTTCTGTAGCATCCTCTGTGCATGAAATTATTTGTGAGGAATTTGAAAGATGTGCCCTACTGGTATAGTTAGGGGCAGAAAAGCAGTGGTGTTATGTCTCTTAAGGCTATAAGAGAAGCACGGATGGGGGGGAGTGGTTACACCTTACGTAAAACTGTTGTAACTGGGTAAAACAGGTGAGCTTTTGGGAACACATAGGGAAATACCTGCTGTTTTTTCACAAAGTACTGCCATAGGCACTTAATGGCAGTACAGAAAGCACCTTCTACATCTGGAGTGGGAAATCAATTTGCAGAATCTTTTCAGTGGTTGCAATCTATAGTGAAAGAAGATGTATCTTGAAATAATCTCTCCTGGAAAATCTCCAGTCCTTCCAGCAGCCTCCTAAGCCTGCTAAACTCATGAGAAGCAAACTTTCTGCAGATCATCCTATACCCGGATTGTACCTGAGCAGCAAAGGTGAAATTTGCCAACAGAGCTCCATAGCCACCCTGGTACAAGCACTGCAAGACAGAATCACCCAGATCATAGGAATCTCTGTAATATACTTTGTCTTTTACCAGGTTTCCTCATGAACGTTCACCACATCCACATGGAAACTGGATGGATGAAATTATGCTACTTTTACATTGTTCTGTCATTCCACCTGATTGGGCCAATCTGCCCAAACCATGACAAGGATGAACTTGCCCACAGTCAATGGACACCAACTGTTTCTCGTAAAACTCTGTCCTTAACGCTTTGGTCCTGGCATTCAAAGATGCGTTCCAAATTTCATCAGAAAGATGAGCCTGGGTGCTGAAAATCAGGACTTGTGGGATGGTTAAACTCATGAGCCTGGCAAATTAACAAATGACAAAATGCAATTGTACTCAGATATCTTCCCTGCACCCCTGTCCTAAAGCTCACCTCTTTGTCTTCCACAGATAATAAATTGCCTTTTCCTCCATCTCTTTTCCCCAAGAAGCAGCCATCTTACGAGCTTTCCCTCAGCCCTCTCTACAAGCAATGTCCATCTGTCTTCTCAGATGGGTTCACAGCTTTAACTTTGAAGATTGGAGAATCTACAGAGTATTCAAATAAGAGCTTTTGTGTCCAGGAGCTTGTTTGTTACTTAACTGTATTACTTGATCCAGGGCAGGGGACAAATTAAACTCCCACAAATCTCTCTAGTCTTTTAACTGACTACAAGAAGCAAAACACTATTAATTCCCTACAAAAAGTAAGATCAGAATGCTGGTGTACTAGGTTTGGATATTATTTCAAGTTAGAAGATAGCAGCAAAATGTCACCTGACTTTCTTCAGTGACATGACATAGGATGCTTAGGTTACTTCTGAGGCTGTGCGGGGAATTTGGTGACTTAGGAGAACCCACTGAGTTGCCAGAAGAGCTTAGTGTTGCTTAACTACAAGAAAAGTAGGTTTTTTTGACTATGAAAGCATCTTGTTGAAAAGCATGATTGTATGACATGAAATTTGCTGTTCTTGAGGTTATTTTTTTTTTTTTTTACTGTGGTGGATAATGACTGCCTAAGGGGTAAGGCATATATGGTGCTTAGTATAATCTTTTCAATTGGGATCTTTGTCCAAAGATCCTAATAAGCCATCTACTGAACAGGAAGGTATATAGGCTGCTCAGACATTTTCTTAGCTTCCCCCCCTCCCGCCTGCCACCATGCAGAACTGATTCTCTGTAGGACTGCATTAGAGTCTCTGGACGTCAGAAACCAGGAACAAGTCTTTTACAGGAATGAAACTAATAAACCACTGAAGGCCACGTAATTGCGTGTTCACTGTTCACAGTTTGAGATGTTGAATACAGGCTGGAAATGAAGGTTGTTAAAGATCAGTCTTTAGGTGTGACAGTAATTTGGGCAATGTGATGAGCTTTGTTTTCCTAGCTCTTGGTTCAGAGTGTGTTTGTAATTTAATATGGAGACATTATCTATTTCACAACTATTCTGGGTCAGATCAGAGATCTGGATGTCCCCTCGTCGTGCTTCCTGCAGTGGTTAATAGCAGATGCCCAGGAAGGAAAAGAAGGAAAAAGTAATTTTGTAATGATACTTCCCTGAATCACTAATTGCGGAAGGTTGGGAAAGAATTGTGGGATTTCTGGAGTCAAGGATGGTATCTCTGTGTTAGATCTGTTGAGCATTAGGCATGTCCTTTGAATGTGTCCAGCCTCTCCTCAGTCACACAGACTTTCAACATCCTGAGCATGGAGTGCCACAGTTTATGTATTTTGAGAAGAACAGCCACCTTTTACTTGGGATTTTCTTAAACCCGCTACCTACTAGTGTCCGTGCCACATAGTATGTATTGGAAGAGACAGTAAATGCTAATTCTGTGATCACCTTTTCAATGTGAATTGTGATTATCATTATCAAGATGCATGAAAATGTGTGCGTGGGAGAAAGAGACCGTACACTTCTGAAAGAGGTGCGCAAATACCAAAGACCTAGTTGAGAGCACCAGGTTACATCAGTGAAATGTTATTTGAACTGAAAAAATTGTGTGTGTGCATAACGGGACTGCTTTTTGAAGGCATTAGGAGACAAGTGGACTCCAAAAGCAGGATGGCTGGACTATTAGCAAATTTTCTTGTTGTTCTTAGGGCAGTGCATTTTTTTACTTTTTGCAGCCTTAAAGAATTGTGGGATCTTGTTTTCTGATGTTAAATGTCTATATTACATAGCTAAGGTTTTGATTCATTCTATGAGTTAAATAATACTTGTATCTGGATGGTGAACCTGTTTTATATATACTATAGTAGACAATTATTGTGCATATTATGTTTCCTGATAGTACTGGTTACCAGTGAGTTTAGGTTTCACACTTGATCATGCTGATGTCTGTGGATCTACAGATCTTTAAAATCCCCAGTGTATTAATAGTGTTGGCACCCAAAGCTGCCGCAGCTTTATTCCTTTATTTTTCCTTCCTCAGGGGTACTGTAGTGGCCAGTTTGAGCATTAGCCACCAAATGCCAGGGTGGCAGTATGGTAACTGCAGCAGCTTTTCAGTATCTAATGGACCAGGTCACGTGCAAACCCTCATTAAAATATGATTAAAGTATCCCCTTTTGTTTGTTAGATGGAGCCGAGCCCGTGCTTAGCGCTGGACCCTCCATTATGTTTGGGCTGTGTGTTTTGAAATGTCTCTCTTGTTTGTGAGGCCGATTGTTTGCCACCCCAAACCCCAGCCTCACTCAGACCTCTGCTGAAGATGCACTGCGTTCAGCTGGCTTTCCGTTACTCATCTCTCCTCTTACATCGACTGGTGGTTAAATGCGAGTAAATGAAAATGGTGTCTGCTTTCACGTAAAATGTAGTCTTCTAAAGACAAACATGAAATGTGAAGCTCCTGTTGATGACTGGGGGTGTCTCTTGTTTTCCATGTACCTGTGCTTTTTAACTACCAAAGACTGTTGTCGTCCCCCCCCTTTTTTTTTTGTATTTAATTAATAAGCTAGTCTTACAGTTAGAGAACCAGTGTAAATTATTTTGATAATTTGCCATGACCACCTATGGTAGTACATAAATAATGAGGGAATAACAAAAACTTACGACTATGTTAAAAAAAATCAAAAGGATTTAGTTATGCTTTCTAAGACAAGCATTTTTATCTTGCCTGGAAGTAGAAAAAAAGATGGGCTGTTCTTTAAGTTTATTTTTTGTGAAACATTTAAATCAGTATGCTTCAAGCTGAAGGACTCATAGCATGAATCCACAAATTTAATTTGTATCTGATGAGTTACAGCCTTGCCAGTACCTACAGAAAGCATAAACTTATTGGAAATACAGTATAGTTGATCAAGTTCTATGATTAACGTAAGTGACTGGAGAGGGACAGCTGACTTCTTCTGGTTGTTGGAATTTGAGCAAATGAAAAGTATTATTTCCAAATCAACATGTTGCAGAACAAAAAGGGATGGAAAATGCTATATAAGTTCTTAGATCTGTCTTTTCTTTTGACACTCTGTGAAATCAGATGATTTGGCACTTGTAACTACTGTGGGGAAGAGGCGTTTATAAGAAATAAAATAAAATGTATATGTGGCAGTGGTGGGGGAGGCGTCTGTTCTGAAAACATCTGAGATGCTGGAAAGTCTCCCCAGTGGGAAAGAGAAATTGCATAGCTGGCGCTGAGGCTCGCTTCTTATGCATGTGTGGCCATATTTAGAAAAGGATCAACACTAGGAACTGACTTATTACAGGAGTGAGTGCCTGAAGGGATCGAAAATAAAGGAAATTATTTGTACCTTGCTTGTTCGTCTGAATTTGGCCAGTGGGAAAGTTGCTACCTCCAGACTAGCTGCCTGCGCAAAGTGAATCTTGAGTTTTGGAAGGTAAACGTTTGTTTGATTTAAAGCTCCATAGCTGCTCTTACCTGGGTTTGTACGTGGCTGCCTTGTGCCTGCAGGTGGATGAACAGGCACGAATGGAAACGATCCTCTCGATTTGTGAGCCTGGTCTGGAAGACCAGATTCAACACTTGATGGAGGAAAGCGGAGGATGCTTGTGCTGTACGTAGCGCTGCGGGAAGCTTCTAGTTTCTAGTAGTACATCTTGCAACCATTCGTGTGTATAACTAAAGCAAACAACAGCCAATTAAAAAAAAAACACCACCACATTTCAAAGAAGTTATATATAAAAAAAGAAACCTGTCTTATTAGCAAATACTTGTCAGTATAGTAATACAGTTCATTGCAGTTATTTGCATCTATATGGCCATTTCTAGTTCATTGTGATTTTGTTGAAGTACAACAGATTATCGAAATAAATCCGTTTATGGGGGGAATTCAAATGATGCTTCTAAAGAGACAGACAGAAGGAATGCTTTCAAAGTTTTCAGGAGCAGTTAAAGCTTACCCCCCTGCCCCCCCCCCCCCCCTTTTTTTTTTTTAAAGAAGTGATTCTTTTTGTTACACTCATCAAGACTCATTTTGAAAGACTTATTTTTCTTGTTTTGGCAAAATAGTTGATCAGCGCAACTGGCAAAGAACTGATGTGGAGTAACAAAGAATTTCTGTCTAGCTAAAAATTGTGTTTGAGGCCATCTTGGAGCACTTTGCGAACTAGAGTAGAAAGTCTTTGTGTAAGTAAGGCCATTCAAGTTAAGTTGCACGTTTCCTCTCCAAAATTAGCATACCAGAATACTCTATTGCAGAGCGTTTAGAATACTTTGTACAAGAAATAACAGTAAGTTGAAGATTGCTAACTGAGGATCTGTAATGGTGCCAACTGACACTTTTTTTTTTTTTTTTTTTATGAAAGCCTTGTATACATAACAGGATGAGTCATCACTGGAGAGTTCTGAAAGTGTTTGGCATCCCGAAGAATCCTTTTGTATATCCCTGCTGCACAAAAAAAGTATTTTTGTCATGAAAGTCTGTCTTAAGAAGTATTGCAATAACTGGAAGCTTTAGGGGAGGGTTTTCTAATGTGGCTTAAATCTTGACTTTCTATTATTGTTTTAGAAATTTTCATCTTATTATTCAGGAAGATCTAAGAATATAAAAATATTTTTAAGTAGTTCGTTGGCTGTTAATTTTTTTAAGATGTGGCTTCGGATGTACTTTCATAGATTTGTTTTTAAAAGTATATAATGGGAGCTTGACTGTTTTCCTCAGCTTCAATGCAAGTATTAAAAATCTCGTTGTAGGAGAACACTAATTCATTTTGCTTTATTCAAACAGCATCCCTATTGTAAACCTGCAGTAGCTGCTTATCTGAGTTGCACTTGTTTTAAGTACCGTTTGTTTTGATACAGTTGTCAGGTAGAGGAACGGGTTGGCCATGATGGTAGTTTTCTGTTGGGTCTCTTAAGAAACTAATATAAGAAAGATGGGGACAAACTTTTTTGCAGGGCCTGTTGCGACAGCACAAGGGGTGATGATTTTAAACTAAAAGAGGGAAGATTTAGACCAGATAGAAAGAAGAAGTTTTTTATGCTGAGGGTGGTGAAACACTGGCCCAGGTTTCCCAGAGAGGTGGTAGATTCCCCATCCCTGGAAACATTCAAGGTCAGGTTGGACGGGGCTCTAAGCAACCTGATCTAGTTGGAGATGTCCCTGCTCACTGCGGGGGGGTGTGTGTTGGACTAGATGATCTTTAAAGGTCCCTTCCAACCCAAACTATTCTATGATCTCATAAAGTCAAAGTTTTTTCTTACGTGTGTTAAGAACATCAGTAGTTGCTATCCTCGCTCAGAGCAACTACTTGATAAAAAGAAACAGAAACCTTTCTTAGTGTTTAAGGTGATTGTGAGTAATGTATGAAGCCACCGTTGGATTTTGCCCATGATTTTTCCTAAAGATGCAAAATCTGGTTCATATAATGTTCAAGTGTGTGCAAGGCAGCAGAGATTGAATTTTGCAGCTGGTAGAACAGGATAGCAAACTTATTTTTATATGAGACTTTTAGGAATATATGAACTTTTTCAGTTTGTTTTTTTTTTTTTTCCACTGATTCAGTCTTCAGCAGTGTATTTTGTAAACTGTGCTAGACTTAATTTAAGAAATCAAAGCCATTGATGGATTCTTTTATGCTTTGTAGTCATGGTGATATAGATAGATTTATTAGGTATTTAACAGTTTTAATATTTGTGATTTCTTTTGAATGGACCTGAACATGAAATTTAGGGCCAAGGAAACTTGAAAAAAAAGAACAGAATTCTTCAGAAGAAGAATTCATGAAGAAGCCTTCAGAACTTGTAGTTTTTCATCCAGAAAAAAATGCTTTCATAATAATTTAGATTTTTGTAGGCTTTTAATCCAAATTCTCTGAATGATACTGATAACAGAAAGCATAAAAGACAGAAGGGCTTTCAGGCAGTCCTTGAAAAAGAACATAGGTTAATTATTCAGCACGGCACATGCAAGTGTGATAGTTTTGAGTCAGGCTCTTGGACTCATGTATTTTTATTTTAATGTGCACATCCAAGGCTAGGCATTTAAACACTTCCTTAATTTAATTTGGAAGTGAAACAACAGAAATTTATTTAGCTAATAAATTTAATATTTGGTGATAGTTTTTATTTAAGCTTAGAATTAGTTCAGTGGCATTGATAAGCAATGCTTTTTAATGGTAGCATGCTTTTTCTGTGGTTTTTTTCTTTATAGTTAAGTTCTTATACTGTATGTTACCAACTTAGTGTTATTCTACAATAAATTAAGTGTTGGATCGTGTTAATTAATTGTGGGGTGTGTCTAGTGAGACTGAAGCGTTAGTTTGTTTTTATTTTCTAGGGGAAGCTAAACCTCAACTTCTGATTTCCTTTTTGGGAGAGGTAAACCCTCAACATGTCTGCAAAGTGGGCCATAGAATTGGATATAAGAAAACAAGGCGTTGGGGTGTATCTGTATCTAGAGAATGTAAAATTTTTGGTGGTGTTACTCATTTTATATTTGCCTGACATCCTCTCAGAGCTCTTACTGGGAGGAGCTCTGCTTCAAAATACTGTACTTCTCCAACAAAACATTATTTCCAGCTGTTCAGATGAAGAATGTTTCCCTTAGGGGCATTGAACCAACCACGTTATCTTTACTGTAGAATCTAAACACAGGGAAGAAACCCAGTACTTGTTCCTCTATCAGATGACTTTATGTGCTTGTTTTACAGCTTTTAGGCCAGAACATTGGCGCCTCAAACTTCTGGGTGTTTTAGATTTTCTCCCAAGTATTGAGAATTAAGATATCCTAGAATATCCATCTTTTGATATGCTGAATGCTGCAGAGCCCGGATGCCATTACAACTTTAAGTTTGCAGTAAAAAGATATTTCTAGTGTAATCAGTGATTGAAAAAGAACAAAGATACATGAAGGAGGAAAGGTCGTGAGGGTTATTGAAGGTTTCCCACCTCATCGCTTCCGAGGAGCTGTTCCCTGGTAATTGATGTACCCGTGTTTTCTTAGTAATGGAAACTTTCTAGTTAGCTTTATATTTACAGGGCATTTAAGGCCGCGATTCCAGAGATCTGTTCTGCTGGCAGCGGTGACTTAGGCAGTCGCCTTGTACTGCAGCTGCTCAGCCCCGTTCCTCTGCCAGCGCAACTGCCGGCGTGCCTGCCTGGGGAGCCTGGCTGCCAGCTCGCCTGGGACACCACAACCCCATGGGTAAAGGGTGCGGGCGGCTTACGTGGTACTGCAGGTGAATAGTTGACCGTTGTCCAAGCCCTGTTTTGCTTTGGCCGGTGCTAGCTTTCTGTGTGAAGCTATTTTTTCATATTTGTAGATTCTTGTAGTAAAATCACAAGTGTTCAGAGATTTGCTTTAAAAAGGAAGAGGTCTCAGCAATGGCAATTGGTTTAAAAATAAGGTCTATTGGATTTTTTTTATTTTTATTTTTTTTTTACTTTACCTGTTTTAGCTTTGAGGTCAATGTCACTTTCTATGGTATAGTTTTAAATTGGTAAGCTTGTGCTTTTATCATTTTTTCCTAGTTAACGGGATTCACGATAAAATGTTAGATCTTGGACAATTTTAACTTTTCTAAGTAATTTGGGATTTAAAATGGTTCAGATATGAAGAAAAAAAGCAAGATTTGGTATAGTAGTAACATCTTTATAATGTCAGTAACATACAGTCAGCAATCAAATAGCTCCTGTTGTGCCTACATCTGTTTTACTTTCCAGTAAACTAAACCTGCAAGTCAAAGCATGCCCTGTCTAGGCTACATACTAATCAAATTTCAATTTTGAAATGAATAAAAAGAGATCCAGGAACCCAGCTTTGGGTTATGTTATCGTTGTGAGAATTTTATGCAAAAAATTAGTTTACTCAAGATAACAGCAACAACAAAAAGATTAAAAAAAAAAAAAGAAAGGTTGCACAAGATAACAGGTGTCTGAAGAATTCATGTTGTGATGTGTTAGTGCTGAGCTTTTAAAGATGAGAAAATGAGTGTTAATAATTCATATATTTTACTCCTGGTGCTTGCAGCCCAGTTTACAAAATGATAGGTACAGGTACTCTGTAAATGTTTTGTGGAAATTTCACTTGAAAAAATCAATACAAATTGAGCCACAATTCCCGTGTGTTTGAAATTGCTTGTATCCAAGAAACAAGGAATGAAACTTATCTGAAATATTGGAGCTGGGTAGAAATGGTTAACGGCAGACGGCAGGGATTAGTGTTGGGTTCAGCCTTATGGTTGTTAATGAGCTGGAAGAAGGCTGGAAGAAGAAGGCGGAAGCAGCGAGCTAATGGTATTGACAGACAGTGTGGAGGTAAATGGATTTGTCAACACAAGGAGAGAAAAAATGGAGAGGAACATAGGTTAGGAGTACACAAAATACAGAAAAATGAGAAGGAGGTTCCCCCCAACCTCCTCTAACAGCTAAACCAGCCACTGTTGAGTCAGTCAGGGCTGATGGGTTTTCCAAACACTGCACTGATGAGAGTGAGAATCTTGCAATAAAATAACGCTGAAAGGGGACAGCAGATAAATGAATGTTTTTTTTACAGATCATATTTTAATTACCTCAAATATGTTATGAAGATAAATGCATTACCAGTTGTGATACAACTAGTCTTTGTGTTGATATGTACAAGCATGTCCACAGAATAGTGCTGCTTTGAGACAACAATTAATGCTCACACTGAAGTTTAAATAAAATGAGTCATGGGGGGAAAAAAAAGTGTTGGTAAAATCTAGTACTTAAGAGTTGAGTGTATTTAACAACTTTCTATTTTTATATTAAAAACATCAAACCTATTTTATCTTGTAGGTGGAGGTGTAATGGTAACTGTGCCTTTTAGGCAGAATTTTTTTTCTGTATTCTAGGAACTTTGAAAAAAGTTATACTGAGAGAAGAGAAGGCTTTTTCATAGCAAATTGTTTTCTAGAAATAATCTCTGTAGTCCACAATGGATGAAAACATTTAATAGTTACCATCGTTCTAAATACATAAGTGAAATTATCCACTGTTGAAGTATCCCACATGTAACCTCAGCTGCTCTGCAGACAGACATCGAGACTAGACTAGCAGCATTTACCAGCTGTGTGTAAGAGCTACACTGCACGTAAAGGGATTTCACATTTTATTATGTGGGAGGGCTGATGTCAGTTTGGTTGATTATGCCCCTTTCAAGCTGCTGTGATAATTACCTGCTTGTTACCAGAAGTGTCGAACCCACTTTCAGTTCTTGTTTGCTTTTGCTGTCATGCCCTAATTGCTACATAATTTCGTCCCTGCCAATTACTACCTTGGAGTTGAATTTTACGGTGAAAAAGTTGTAAGAAGCAATAAAGTCATTGTTTTTTAGATCTTGTAATTTCAATAGAGTATTTTATTACGCTACAAAGTATATTGAAGTACACGGTGCTCACTTCTGTGAGATGGTGAAATCCCATGGTTCCCGCTGAAATCAAGAGGATGTGGAAGGTGTGACTTCTTGGGAGAAAAAGTCCCTTGCTGTTGGGATGGCTGTAGTACGTGCCTCGATGGTTAAATATGCAAAAATGAAGAGGTGTGGAGGATTCATGGCTTTGAGCTTTTCATTTTTACACTGGAAATACATATATTTACTACATTCTTTAGAGGCAGGAACTCTTAGGTTTGGTGGGTTTTTTTTTCTTACTCCTTCCCTACCTTTTCATCCTATCTTTTACCTACTCTGTGAGTCTTAAAAGTTGCCTTTGATGTAGAGACTGGGTCATCTGATGTGATCCTTTATCCATAGTTTTCTATAAAGATGTAATGTAAATGGATTTCTTCAAAGATGCGGGGCCTCACAGTGTTTTATGTTCTGATTAAAACTGTTTGTTTGAATTATTGAGTGGAATAAAGCCTACAGTAATTGGGTTAAGGGCTGGCTGACAAAGCACTTTGTTGTCTTTGAGAACTGTCGTTGCCTTGCTTTGGGTTTTTTGGATGGTCCTCCAGCGCTAAAGTCTGGTATTAGTCAATATTAATAACAATTACTGCTGTTGAAATCTGTGTATCAAATGACACGGGTGAGCATAGAGAAGAGGCAAAAGCAGGATTTGGATTAAGCACAGTTAAATAAAATGCTTTCCAGAATAAGGAGAGGGATGGTGTCACCATGTAGAGGTATGTAGGGATGGGGCTACAGTCGGGAAAGAAGCATTTCTGGAAAGATACTTAGAGTGTGGGATGTTTGTGGCTGTGTCCTGAAGCTCTGTTTATCGCAGAGATTGTGAGATTGGCTGCTGCCATTTTAATGTGATTCACATATCCACAACTGCAAAGACCAAAATGTTGGCAAAAAGTCACGAAGCGGACCAAAGATTGTAGAAAGCTTGGAGAAAAGTCCTTTGGTGAGAAAGGTGAAAGTGCTCACTCTGTTAGGTTATGGGAGGGGGCGATCCAAACCCTAAAACTAAGGAGTAGCTTGATTACAGTGGATAGTATCTCCAGAAGAGAAGATACTGAGTTTTTAATGGTTCCCTCATGTAAGAGGAAAAGGCACAACAAGAGCCAGCGGTTGAAAACTGAAACCAGAGAAGTCCACATAGGAAATGAGCATGGATTCATAAGGAAGAACAAATGACAAAGGGTATGGCAAAGTGAGTGCCTTTCTGAAAGACGGGCTTCAATCAGTTATGGTTATTTATGGATATTAGGCTTGCGTAGATAATGATTCTGGCATTGTATCCGGTGAGTCCGTGAGCAGTCGGACTTCTGTTTTGATAGCGCTCTCTTTAGCAGCTTTTTCACGGATGGTGTATTAAATGTTGAACATCTTTGTCGTCGAAGATTCTTTTCAAATGTAATCTTTAATACATTGATTGCAAAACACAAACGGTTTGTAAGGTTCTGAGGAGACGGTATACCTCAGTTGTAATTCTTTTGTCATCATGAAGGCTTTCAAGTACTTTAAGGAGAAATTCCAGTGTGCAAAAATAGAGGCCAAAAAAAAAAAAAATCAGTTATGCAAAAGTAATACTGTAACAAAAACTAATGGTTTTACTGCTGAAATTTATGTGTGGCCAAACTGTGAACTATCCCCTGTTCTGTCCTGTCGTGATACCAAGGCAGTACTTGGGTAAATCTGAGTAGCCTTAGGGCTGCTGTAAGTTACACCCAGCCCTATGTGCTTCCCTTGGCAGCGTTGTCTTCACAAGCGGTTGCAAGTATTGCTGTTACAGAGCTGCTCTGCCAGCTTTCGATACCTGAAAGTACTTCTGAAAGGTTTGATTAAGATAATTTTTGAGGCTGTGTGGTCTGGTGAGTAGAACTGAGCTTTCATGCTGTAAATGTTAATTAGAAGCATATGTGTATATGTAAAAAGCAAGCTGAAGTAAAAGTATAAATATCTAAGAAGCTGTCATTCCAGAAGGTCTATGCTCAGAAAAGATTAGGTAAATATACAAATAGTCCCATTATAAATCGGCTTTGGTATCGTTTCTGATTATCTTCATTGCTTGTTTTTCTGGTGGCTTCTCAAAAAAGTTAGGAAGTGAGTGATTCAGATTGTGATTTCCAAATCCTTTTAGCCAGCATTGCTTACACCATCAGCAAAAGAAGCTTCACCCTCTTTATTCCCTCTCCTCTTCCTCTAGCTACTCTTCCCTGTGGCTGCTGTTCTCCCTTGCTGCTTCCAGCACAAACATTCGTGGACCTCCAATGAATGAAATAGGATAACAGATCTGGATTAAATTTAGCCCTGTTTTGCTGGGTATAAATTCAGTCTGTGTTCACTCTTCAATTTTGTTTTTACATTATTTCTACATCTTCAGGTTAGCGTGTTTGAATCTTGAACATTTTGGCATTTTTCTCCGTACTGAACATAAATTTTGAGAATTAATTTTCTGTTACCTTAAAACCACTTTTCCGTGCCTGTTTAAACTGAGGGTATCGGTGGAACTGGATGGAAGTCACAGGACTTGAGGAGCTTTTGCAACTTGCAATGCAGTAAACAGTAGAGCTCACTGCTTGTGTGTCCTTGGATGATGGCCTCAAAGGAACTTGACCTGGAGGTATCAGTTAGTCCTCTTGGATGACTTCCATTGTAGTAGTTGCTGTAACAAGGTTCGCTGGATTCGTGCCCCTATCGTGTGACACAGATACAATTTTGTTTATAACTCTGACCTGTATCGTATGACGTAGGCGGAGCAGTAGATCATTCTTTTGGTAGCACTTCTGTCACAGCCTGATCTCATCTCATGCTGGGGGGTGGGAAGGAGATGATCAAGTAGTAGAAGTCCTCTAGCATCAAGTGCTGGAAAACCCATCTATTTATTAACATGCCCTTAAAGAAAAACATGAAAAAGGAAATTAAATTAACAAAATGAGGGAATAACAGTTGTTTAAAAATACTGTAAATTTATATATTTAATCTTAATGGGCAGAAGACTGGCACAGAGAAGGTAACTTGGTGTAGTTTGCAGTGGTCTAAAATATAAAGAAGTTACATTTTAAGAACATTGGTGTACAGCAATGGTCATTGTCCCAAATAAAGATGATAATTTAACAATCCTTTGAACAGAAAATTAGAAGTTCTCTTATTATAATTATTTGAGGCTATTTGTAACCTATCTGTAACTGTCAGAAGGCAAATTTGTGTCTCCAGGTTAGATGAATCCTTTTCAGGGATAGGAAAAAAAAGTGTTGGACAGTTTTGTTAGCAGAATGCAGCATTTCTGCCTTACGCATGCCCCTAGAGATTGATACGTCTGTTTATACAGAAGCTTTTGAACATGTTTGAAGACTTGTATTAGTTGTGACTGTGCTTTGGAGCGTTGCTTATTATGCTACTTGTATTGTTGTTTATATTTCACAATAGTATTTCCAGAGTTTTATTTACTCTGGTATAAAAATAGTTTCCATGATCTGGCTTTTAGGATTTACTTCTAGTTTGAAAACAATTTTGTTAAAAACAATTCATGTGAATTACAAATTTACACTGATACCCATCTGATTACATTGCCCATTTTCTTTTTAGGTCTATTTTTATTCTTCTGAGGTTTTCCAAGCCTTCTGAATAAGTTCTAATGGATTTTTAATTAGCGAGCAGATCTTGTGTTTTTCCCTTTGGCTTTCCAAGGTTTAGCAGTTTTATTGAAAGAAAAATATTTCATAATACTTGTTGACATTATCTGAAATAAAAATGCATTTCTTTATAAGGAGCACTAAGGGTGCTAACAGATGGAAAAGATGTATGGTGATATGACATTCATTTCTGTTGTGTTTTTCCCTGTCTAAATCCATTTTAGGTGGGTAATGACAGACTGTAGTTAACATGCAAGAACTACTTTTCTTACATGCCATCAATTAATGTGGGTATTATTAAGAAAATTCTACCTAATGTGTTCTAGGTCAGCATCTGGCATAAAAGCAGGTTATTTATCACTTTGGCTGCTGTTGGCCCTTTCATGTCATGATGCTTCTAGTTCAAGATTACATGCTTGTTGGGGGTAGCAGTAGGGAAATACGCTGGGATTGTTGCCTGCAGGTTGTTCATCGCCTTTTTTAAACAGAAGCTCAGGTGAAATTGGAGGATGGGTGCCTTTCTCAGGGAATCCTGTAACACGTGTCCGAAGGACAGGCAGGTGGGGTTTTTGTGATATTTGTGGGATCAGAAATACTTCAAAAGCATAAGAATGAATGGATTTTTGATGTAATCTACAGGAAGACGTGTGTTTGCTATTGGGTCTAAAGACGTGAATAAAATGGATTTGAGACAAAAGATGCTGAGCTTTGTTTGATAGGAAAGCATGGGATGTTCTGAGTTGACTGATGAATCGTTTTGATTGGTGTAAGATCTGGAAACCTCTTAAAACGATGTCCTGTAAGCAGGAGTTAGTTTCTCTTCAAGAAACTGATATAACAGGTAAGAGTTAAATATTCACATTATTTTTTGATTACCCTAACGGAATTAACGATGAATAAAAGCAGTGGTTAGAGTTTTTTATGATCATTGTACACAGACTGTACTTGCTGGGTACAAAACCAATTTTTTGGATAAAAACTTTAGCATTAGATCATTCAGTTGTTTGTATACCTGCACTGCGTGTCTCTGGGTATTACGGCAGGCAGCACAGTCTGCACCTGCACTTAATATATCCAGTGAGAATATTTAACCTAAGCAGACAAATGCATTTTGAAAGAATCTTTACAATTTTACTGTGGTAAAACTCCGGTAGACTGCAAAGTTTCAAAAGGAAATCTTTGAAAATGACTCTTAATTAATGGTGCTAAAATTACAAAAATCTGTTCACAGAAACCAAAACTTCCACCAAGTTCCAAGTACTTGGCAGCTGTTTCTCATGCATGATGACTCAGATCCGCTGAATTTTATGTACGGGATCTTGAAATCACCAGACATAAGAATTACAGTCCTTACTATTGTATTGCCACCTCTATTCAGAAGAGAGTAGCAGGCAAACCCTGCAACGTATGAAGGAGCAAGTAGCTGGATAATTCTTAATTCTTAAAAAAGACATGAGCTTGGTCCTGTTGCACGTAAAAGATTTTGGGCATCGTGGCTGTCACAAGATTGGAGGAGTTAAAACTTGCCATAGCCGTCGTCATGGAGAAACAAATCTTGTGTTCTGATGCAAGTGGATGCTTACGCTACCCGTCAAGAAAAGACAGTTTGATGCAATAGCATATTTTGGTGCAGTTTTGTTTACTTAAAGGAAGGAGAAGTGTGGACAAGTACAGTGTTTGATGGTGCAGGTGCACGCTCTTGCAAAGGTTGGAAGATTGGTGTTTTTTGACAATGCCAGTGGTCTCAGCTGTTAATGTTGCCATTCCATTCTCCTTGCCTGTAAAAACAGAACATGTGAAATCATTCAGTGGTCCTGATAAGCATTATTTAGCAAATGCATCGAAGAGCCTCACAAACTGTTGTCTGGAGGAATCGTAAGAATATAGCTATTACCAGGTCTGGAGCCAGGTAGATACACACACGTAGCTGGGAGTTGGAAACATGCAGACAGCTCACTGCTGCTGGTGCCGCCGAAGATTTGTCTAATGTGGTTCCAGAAAAGGTTTTAAAAAATAGTACAAGTGCTGCAATTTTGGTGTGTTGTTTTGCATCATTTTAGTAGTGAATGTAGCTAAGTGCATTGGTAACAAATGTATGAAGGATGTAGTTTGTGCAAAATTGCAAATATGTAATGTGTCATAAGGTCATAACTGCATCAGAAATTTTTTTGTAATTATTTCTGAAATGTTTATAATGTTTAAGGTCTGCATGTAATGTTTTGCGTTACAGAACTAGAACTATGAACTGCAAGTCAGCCAATGAGACTACCTGTCAGTGGGAAGGTAGCTCTTGAGAGATAAGAACCTGTCGCAGTTTTTGATGCTGTATGTTGCTGAGTTAACGTGACAGATATTTGACTAGAAGTAATCTTCACTTACAGAATGTATAGATGCCTAAACAGCCAGTTTGAAAAGTAAAAAGAAAGCTGAAAGACCTCAAAGCCTTGTATATGGTTTCTCACTCTGTTATTCAAACTGTCTCCAAATATGAGCAATCCATACATGTAGGTCAGGCAACCTGGCTTCATACTTTTAATGTCGAACTCAGATTTTCTCATGTAATGGTGTCACAAAAAGGTATGCAGAAGTATGTTGCAGTGTAGTAGCCCTAGCCTCAGCATGTCAGTCCGTAACTGGCTGTAGCAGAGCTGTGACTCTGCGAGTATTTTATGGGCTCATGTGAAAAGTTTATTATTTTATGTGCTTGTGACTGTTACCTATAATGAATCCTCCTAGTTTGGTCCTTGGCTGCTGTGACCCTCCGTCTCTCTAGCCAACCCACTGAGGATGTTCCCGAATGGGTAACAAGTTGGGAAGAAGATTTCGTAGTCTTGTTAGTAAGGCTCTGTTTCAGCGAGGACAGTCTTCATCTGCTTTATCTTTTAAAAGAGCAGTTCCAGACTCAAACTGAGCGACTATAAATAACTTCAGGGAAGAGCAGAGAGAAAAAAGCTGAAGACAGTCGCTTTGGCCAGACCAGCCTCATCACCCAACAGAGTGTAGCTTCAGGCTCCTGGATCTGGTGGCCTTCTGCAAAATTGAGTTGAGATTTAGATTTTCCAACAGTGAGATGACATTCCTGTTACAGTAATTATGCTTCTTTGATTTGGGTAGACAGTTCTGATGAGGTCCTGCAGGCAGGACATCCTATTTACCTTTTCTCTGTCTCCAGTGGCAAATAATTTTGCTCCAGTATTGCCCTGAGAACCCAGGTAGTACAGGTAACTATGGAAGAGCAGTTAAAGTGGAAAATACTGATAACTCAAACTTCACATTTACTTCAAAGTACTAATTCATTAGATCTTTAAATTAGTGTTAGAACTGTGCAAGGCAAATTCATTTTGGTGCACGGTATTTTACTCAAAATCTGTTTTGGGACAGGTTTGTTTTGCATTGATCAGTTGGTTTCCCTTGTATTAGCTTACTTTTTGTTAACAGTGACTGTACTCTAGAATGAAAGCAAAGATGGGTCTACGACATTCAGTACAAATAATCTTTAAAAGACTCCTGTTTGCATTTCTTTGGGTAGGGTAGGAAATCTTTGACAGATCTCCCTTTCACAGGGGAGTACTGGAAAAGTTTAGATAAGGATCCTCCAGCGGAGGCTAGGTTCTTTTTATGCTTTTTCTCAGACATCCCTGATCTCAAAGGCTATAATACTTTTTCATTTCAGGTGTTTAGTGCTCTCAGAGGTAACTCTATGAAATATAGATGTGAAAAAGTTTCAGCTCTGAACATGTTATAGCCAGGGTGAATGAATAATGTCTCCTAGATCGCTACTGGTTAAAGGAGATGTAAGATGGGAAGTTGCAATGTTTTGGTTTTAAATGTAAGCTGGGTCACTTCTCTTTGATGTAGTAATTTATGAAAAGTTTATTATGCTTGATAAATTGGAAGTATTAAGATACGCACTTTTCTTTGATTGTACCAGCAGACTAATAGGCAATATCGAGTATATTTTTGAGATCTTATAATAACGACACTGAAGGTTGAGCAAGTTCTATAATGAGATTGTAGTAAGTCTGGTTCTGTAGATGTTAAGCAAAACCAGTTTCCTACAGTCTTTCACTTCTCTCTGTTACTAAAAGGTCAAGGTTTTTTTCACCTTCGCATCACTTGTGATGTTTCTGTTGCACTTCTTTTCCATACACCAGCGCCCTTCTGCATTTAGTGCATATCTAGTGTAAGAAGTAAATAGGAAGAAAGTACATGTTGGGTTCTTCTTTTTATAATGTGCAAAATAAAATGTTGTGGAGGGCAAGTACAGGAAATATTTTCACCTGTTACTGATTGCTCAATTAAAAAAATCCTCTTAAGAATCTTTTAAAGCGGAATCAGTTTGAAGCTGGAGTCAATATGATAATGAGTTTCCTATTTTAGGCTTGTTAGTGTTTAGAGCTATTGAAATTAATTCTCACTGGCTGTCATCTGCCTTGCTTCTAGAGCCATATTCATTTTACCCAGACTTGGATGTAGAATTTTCTCAACTCTTAAAAGTAATAAAGCCTATATTGAAAAATGGTGTTCAGAGAGGGGGAAAAAAGCCCTTTCCTTATAGATATCTTCCTGAGTGGATTCTTGATTGCTGTGGTTCCTTTCCCATGGGGCTACTAGCTGAACCTTACGTGTTCTAGCTTGTGCTTAAGCACAGCTAAACTTTTACAGCTGTACTTACAACTTACGGTACAGAAGTAGTGGGAGCATGTGCTTTTGCACACCTGTTAAAAAGATTCTTGAAAAGTCTGTAACAGCTTTCACTTGCGAAACTGCCGTGTGAACATTAATGCGTTACTAGCCGTGCTGGCGGCAGCACTAATTGAACCTTTTTATAAATCATTCCTGTACCATCTTCCAGGGTAAGGCTGTGGACAGATGTTCATTTAACAAGACATCTGTGCTGGTTTAGGATGTTACTGTATCCCAGATGTTACACCACTTTTTAAGGTTATTGGCCCTGTTTTATATATTTAGTACCATCATTTTGCTCAGCACTTTGCAAAGCATAGGAAGGAAGGTAGTTTCTCCCCTGAATGATCTAGAGGTTTTGGCGTTTGAGAAAGAGCGGAGAACTCTGGAGTGGTTCATACGTACACATTCTCAAAAACCTGAAACAAAATGCACTGGATTAGTAAGGTAGTTTCCATGGATGGTCAGAACAAATCATCACCTGATTTTATTGGTAGCAACTTACGGAGAACTTGCAGAAACTGGTGTCTGGCAATAACTTCTGGGTAATCATAAACTAGCAGCCTGGCAGTGACAGGCATCTGAGGGTTGTAGCTTTGTCAGTTATTTCATGTGGTTCCAGGAGATGTTGGCCCATGGCCTCATTACTGATCACCTTGTGGAAAGAATGAGTAAGATCCAAGTTGTGCTTTTGACCTACATTGTACTCATCAGGTTACGGTGCGATTGCTGTCACCTTAAAAAAAACAAAACAAAACAAAAAAACCCCAACAAAACAAAACAACAAGCAAACAAAAAAAAACCAACCGAGAAACAAAAAACCCCAAACATGCAAAAAATGTCATGCATTTAGGAAAAAACAAAATCCCAAACAAACAAACAAAACCAAAACCCAAACCAAAACTAAAAGAAGTGTTATCTGATTACTGGCAGGTGAATAAGACACTTTTCCATTTTCTCTCAGATGGTGTGTCCGTGCCGCGCTCCGTGCAGTGCAGCAGAAGCTGCTCGGGTGCCCGGTGATCTCGCTGTGCTAGCGAAAGCTTTCAGCCAGCCTCTGCGAGGCTTTCCCCCAGTGCGGAGGGGACACCTAATGCTCTGCTCAGCCCCACAAAAGGTTTTTCTGGGCTCTTTTTCCTGAATTCAATTAGTTGCTCACCCAGAGAGGAATTACGAGGTTTTTGTTTACTATGGTGTATTTAAAGATGGAGATGAATGAAAGGCAATAGCTAAGAAATCTAATTGATAACAAATTTAGGAATGGGTCACAAAGGATTTTGATAAATGACTCCATTTTGTGCAAATATGAGTAAAATTATAGTAGACAGTAATTATAATTAACTGGAGTCCTATATACCTAAAAAAGTGTAGTTTTGTCTTTTGTTGACTTCATTTCATGAAACGCTGAATGTACTTTAAACACTTAAAGAAGTTTTATTTCTCTCAGTGGGTCTGTTCTTTTAAACATAAATAGATGTGCTTTTGTTTTTCCCTTCTAAATTGAACTCCGTTGTAGGAAAAAGGCAAGCGAGAAAACCAATTGCGGAAACCTTGGCAGCAGTTCAGCGTGTGTACCAAGCCCACTGCCTGTTGTACTGACTAATACTTATTGTTGTTTTCTTGTAGAGTCCGTATCGGTCAGGCTCTGCCTGTACGTTTTGTTCTTGGTTTGTAAGCTGTTGGAGACGTGGCTCATCCGTGTTGAGTACTTCTCCCTTTGCGAGCTGATGGGGTTTCTGCAATGATGCGTGAAAGCATGATGTAGTTACTCCTCCTAGTAAGAAAGTTTGGGGTGGAGCTTCGAGATCCAGAGCAGAACTGAGGTTATAATGTTCCATATACCAGTTAGGGTTCAGTCCTGTCTGGCGTTGTGTGAGCGAAGGGGAATAGTCACAGGCTGTTGTTCCGTAATTGTTTTAGGGCTGCAAAAGCCATCCCTGCCGCTGTCTTGCCCCAGCAGCCTTTTCACATCCTCCTTCAGAAGGATGAACTTCAGAAGAAGTCATCAAGTCCCAGGAGAAGAACAGAGCACAGGTTGCTTCTCCCACTTTACTTAAGGGGGAGCGGAATAACTAAACAGAAAAATAAAAAATTTACAGGGCTTGTCAATGGAAAAATCTAGTGTTATGCAAACTAGCCAAAAGCTTTATGTATGAAATTATAAAATGTATGAAATTAATGCAAATAACATTAAACAATCCATTCTTATTACAAATGTTGATTGCAATGATTAGGTGTGCTATATGGCCTTTTCGAATGGCGTTTTCTATGGAAACATTAAATTATAGTTGTCAGTACGGTGTATATTTCACTGTTTTGTGACTTGAATTATTTTTTTCTCTAAACCAAACATAAATTTGTAGGCTATAAAATCTCATCTGATGATTGTGAAAGGAATGTAACTAGCAAAAATAAGTTTATGATATAATGCAGTATTTTTTCCACCACTTCTTCAGTTTTGTTTAAAATCTGCCTGGCATTATGAAGGCTTTTTGTAGAATATTTGGGGGAGGGGAATTGCAAGAAAACACCAGATGTGGTTATATCTTTTGCTGAAAGAAGCAATTATGTTTAATTAATTGAAACCTCTGATTTTCCTTAGTGTTAAATAGGTTGCTAAAATACAGTAGGGAGTTCAAGGAGTGAATGTTGCTCTTGTTTAAACAAAATGTTTAAAAAGATGTTGTAAGGTACTTTGGTGTTTCATACATGAAATGTAGTTTTAATAGAAAATCTAAAGCCGTATGTAAATTACTAAATAAACATAAACAATTATCATCTTCCACTATCCAGTGACCTTCACCTCAGGGTTGTGTTGGAGAACACTGAAATGGGGTACTTGTGAAGAAAGCAGAATTATCATTTAACTTTATGATGATTGCAAAGTAATCCTGGAGTAGTACAAACTTGTAACTTTGCTTTGCAGATGGATAGTTGGTAGAAGAATAATTGGGATAGGATTTAGATATAATCCCTGTTCTTAGCTGGTCGTGTTCTGTAAAGCTTTTGAGCATTCCTGCACCCAGGGAAGGGATTTCACTTACCTGCATTCCCGTCCTTTCATTTGGTGCTGGCTGATATGCTGGGATGTTTTGAAGAAGTACAAGAAATGTAATACTTGAAGGCTCTTGTTTTCTTACCAGCTGCATTGTTTTTCTAAGTGTTAGAAGAAGGTTACATCTCTTTTGCTGTACCTCAGTCTTGCTGGAAGAGCCTATTCTATCCAATGAATGCATTCCATTTGCTCTACTCCCTTCTCTTCATTACGGATGGGAACAAATCTGTGTTACTATCTCAGGTGCTGCCGAGAGAAACATTCGTGTCTTTCCCACTTCCAAAACACGTGTCCACCTTCCAGGCGGCTCACCGATCGCTGTATGCATGGATGGGCTGATACGGTGGCTGAAGCGAGGAGTGTGAGACAGTTTTGTCTCGTCGCTGTGCAGTTTATTCTGGTTTAAATATTTGTGAAACGTGGGTTTTAAGAAACTACGCTGGAAGCTTGTAGAGTGGCAAATGACTGAAGGGGATGCTGGCTTCCATCTCGTCTAAGAGGGCTATTACTTACTTTTGTTATGTGTATGCTGTCACTGCTTATGGATAAGCGGGCAAGGGGAGAGATAACCTTGTATCCCTAGGGTTCCCACTGCTCCCACGTTTTTCAGCATTGTCCTGAACAAATTTCATAGGGATGCTGTGAAAAGTCCTTCTGTCCTTCATCTCTTCTTGCTTTCCTCTTCCCTCTCGCTCCTTTGTAAATAGAGTGGGTTTTTTCAAGCTTTGGTTTGAGACTCATTTTAATTCTTCTTTTCCTCCTTTGGGAACTGGTCCCAACACAATTTGAAGGGGTTTTCTTGTTAGGTAGTCCAAGATGGTTACTCCTCTTCTAGCAGGAGAACAACACATGTAGACTGAAAAGATGGTTCCAGTTCTGTGCACGTACCCTCTTTGAGCCATAAGAATTAAAGGCCTTGCAGGATAGAGCTTATTTTGTAGCTGATTTAGCAAATCTAGTTCTGTGGAAGTAGTTTGGATAGATTTAAGTATTATAAGACACTGTACAGAAAAAAGGAAGTGCTGGTTTGGAATGATTTAATCACTTAAAAAAACCCAAAACCACTTTTCCCCCCAGCACAGAACTACACCCAAACCTTTCAGAGTCCTCTGTGAAGGAGGAACCGGAGCGGTTTTCTGTTCAGGGGGGCAAGCGGGGTGCCCGTGCGCTGGCCTGTGTGGCATCCCGATTCAGGGCATGTTGGTTGGGTGAATGGTTGCCTGGCAGCTCTGGGAGGTTGGAACTGCTGAGATGCCCCAAACCGCTCAGGATTTGTGTATTTGGAATTAGAAGCTCCCAGGGTCTCCCAGGCTTTCCGTCAGCACGCCGGGCTGCTTGCCAAGTAGCCTGAAAATTTGGGAGGCGAGGTGCCAAGCTCTTGGCTCCCTGTCAAATGGGCTGCCGAACAGCTGGGAATCTGGATGCTTGGGCTTCTCAACAGCCCACCGCGTTAGTTGCTGAAGAGCCAGGCAGGGGAAAAAAGGCTGGAATTTGTGGCACAAACGTGTCTGCTTTCCATCAGACCTTGGTTGAAATTGAAACAAATCTGCTAGGTATTTTTGTTTTCATGTGCTGTCCTCACGTGATGACTTTTTTAATGTGATGACATCTAGTTATCTCTCATAACATTTTATTTTATGTGTCAAAATATTTGTTTCACTGAAAATAATACGTGTTTCCCTTTAGTTGCTTTAGCTTTATTATTACTCTATAGAAATTTCTTCCGAGGATGCTCTGAATGGGTCGGTATCTGTTTTATAGTGTATGTGACTCCTGGCCCGATTTTAGATTGTGTTCTCTCATATCTATCTATGGTTATCTCCTATGTGGAGCAAACAGCTGATTCAAGTGTACATTGTTGAGAACATTACCTAGAACAGGAAAAACGGGGAGGAAACTTCTGATTTGTACAAGACTCAAATCACAGGTTAGCTTCAATGTTACATAATTTAATAGTGGCATTTATTCCTCAAAGTGAAATCATTTAAATCCTGGATAAATTTAAAACGTCAAAATTTTACAAGTGCTTTCAGTTTGAAAAGAATTTTGCCTTCTTGTGTTTGCAGGCCTCGGAGTAGAGGAAAAACTGCAGTGGAGGATGAAGACAGTATGGATGGTTTGGAGGCAGCAGAAACAGAAAACACTGTGGAAACAGGTAATGAGAGTATAATAGTATTGATGCTGTCTGGTTTTTGCCTCTCTCTCGGAAATGTATTTAATTATGTAGGACTTTTGTAGACAAGAAATATTTCTTTAATTTTGTAGTACAAGATGTGTATTTGGGCAGATATAAAAGAAAAAAACCCCTGTATTATTTAAACCTGTATTAGTTAAAGCTATTTGAGCTTACTGCTTTTAAATAGCCTAGTGGGAATGCCTTCGTAGTGTAGTTATGTAGAGGCTCTTTTTCTGGTTTTGCAGCTCTGCTGCTATTTTTAGAATACCTGCCAAAATACAGTATTACTTACTGACCTGTATCTTCAGCTAACTACAGCAGATTGTATACCAAAGGGATAACCGGGATAACCAAATGTTAATGCTTCCTACTGCTGCTTAGGAAACAAAATAAATATCTGTTCTTCCTTTTGTAAATATTTGTTGTGATAGTACCCAAAAGCTTCAGTTACCGCAGGGATCTCGTTGCACTGGACCAAGTACTGTTGTAGCCGATGGCGATTTCTGTTCTGGCAGGTTAAGAGTCTAAAGAGACAAGCAGATGAGCTAACACACGAGATAAAGGCCATGGTGAAAAACTGTCATCTGTTTGCCAGGCACATGTCTGTAGCCATTTGCCAGTTTTTAACCAGGGACTGAATATGTGTAGAAGGATGAAACCTGCCAGGAAGGATGATGCCATGGCCAATTGGCGGAAGTTTGTCGGTTTGACAGAAATAAGCCTTAAAAACGCATTGAAACATAAGGGTTTATAAACTTAATTAGGTGGCCCTATATGTGCAATGAGCAAAGCGGAAGGAAGCGCAGAGACACTAACAGCAGAAGGTGCCGGTCAGGGCGGCAGTTGCATGGAAGTTGCTGGCTGAGTTGAGAGAGTTGTCGAATTACTCTTGTAGCTGCTAAGTGAAGGAGGTAGAATTGGGAAGTCCTTGAAGAGAAGAATCTCTGCTTAGTGTAGATCTATAGGGAGAACAAGTAGAGGACCTCAAAAGAGCCATTTTTGCAGCAGCATTTTATAGAGGCCATACAGGAATGTGGTTGCAGTGGTGAAAGCCATAAAAGAGGAGGCTGAAATTCTCAAGTGGGTGGAGGATGAGCTTTGACTGTGTATGCTGGTCTCTTGCTTCTTACTTGCTAGATGGTGAACGGTGTTGAGAAGGCTTTGCTCGAGACTCTAGGCTTTGGGGGGCATCACGAGTGTTTAGTCACAACTTGTGTTGAAATTAAGTGTTGTTAATGGTTTGTGGAGGGAGTCTAGATTAAAGCTTAATACAAGAATGTTTTATTGTTTTATTCTGTCTGTTGTTTTTCTGTCCCTGGTAATAAGATGCTGGTGGTAGTGAGCTTGGATGGTCTTTTCCAGCTTCTACAAGTAGGTAATTACCAGTTATTAAAGTTGAAAGTGAAAAAGTTGTAGCACGTATTTGTTGGTAAAAAAACAGAGTAGGGGAGAGGAAAGCTAGTTTTAATTGTGTCCTGTGTTCCATTTAGTATTCCTCCTATCCCGCGTGCTAGAAACAGTCTTATGAAACTCAGCAAAGGGGACAGAAAGTGTGATTGTAATTGGTAAGTTTTGTAAACTTTAAATACGTTTTTAAAGAAAAAAAAACAAACAAAAAAACCAAACAAAAACAAACCAAAAAAGAAATTCAAGCTTAACAACTGCTGGTCCGCTACTGTGTAGGGAATTTAGTGATAGCTGTATTTTTTTGGCTTTACATGTCATTATTAACAAAATTCCTCAACAGAGGTCTGAGAGCAGTTTTTACTTTGGAGGAGAGAAGGACACATAATTATTTTTAAGGCTCCAAGAGTCCATATAGATAAGTCTCTCCATTATCTTTCATCAAAATCATCCTGGCTGTCACAGAGGGCTGATGTTCCTTTCTAAAGGTACAGGCAGCAGTGGAGCACTGTGCTGGAAATCCCCACAGACAGACTCCGCTGGATCTGTGCTGGAAGCGATGCAGCATCGCTTCAGTGCTGAGCCCAAGGTGGTTTTGCAAACTGTACTCCTACGTGAAAAGAAGCCTGGTAAAAATAAATAGGTCTGAAATCCCATTTTTACAGGGGGAACCAGAATAGACTTGAAAGAGCATTAGCATCTGGAGCAATTTGATAGAGACAAAATGGCGATTATGTTATTTTAAAAGTTGAACACCATGTTACTTGATAGAGGTTTAATCATTAATTGAAAAGGCTGCTGGCTCTAAAACTTATTCTAAGCGCTTATCTGTGTTAATAATAAAGTGTGGGAGAAGGAGTAATCCCAGTTTGTTGCTCCATGTAAAACTGTGTTAATCGAATTGAAGTGTATTTGTGTTCTAGTTTATGAATTCCTGCTTTGACTAAAAAGGTCTTTTATTTTGTTTTCGTGCAAATAGTAGACTTGCCAACAATTTGCTGTAGTAGTTGGCAAACCAAAACACTATATAGTAGTATTACAAAACTTGAAATGAGATCATTGGAACATCTTGACGTGTGACTTCTGACTTGTTTTGAGTCTCCATATTTCTAGCTTCTTTTCCATTGTTTGGCTCATGTGTCGAGAATAATCGGAATTCTTTTACTGTGAGGTTTTTATTTCTTGTTTGTTTGGGTTTGGGAGGTTGTTTCTATTTTGTTTTATTTACTGAGTTTAGCATTGCTGGTGCCTTTTTGTGAATTAATTAATTTTCATAAAATGAGAGACATCCATGTTATAATGTTGTATTCAGTATGATGAGCTCTACTTTTAGGGAACGGAGCAATGCAGGAAGAATGAGAACTTTCCTCACAGTGAGGGGAAAAAGGAATGACCCATATAATCGCACCTAGAATAAAGAGGTGTTTTTTAGCTGTCAAATCTTTTATGGGGAAAAAAGCAAGGGGGGATGTAAGTACTAAACATTATACATTATTTCTGTTTGTAATGTTGAAACAAATGTTTGTTCAAGAAAAAAAAAAGGGGGGGGGGGAATTCTTCCTGAAATGGCTGTTTTGTAATGTTAAGGCATGGCAATTTTAATTGCAGCTTGGGAAGCAAGTTACTACCCTTAACAAAATTCTGTAATCTTGTCTGTAGAAAGAGGCAGAATGGAAGCAAAGCAGGGTAAGCTGTGTGCTGTTGTGGTCATTTCAGTATGGGTTATTATCCCCACCAGCTACAGTGATTTCTGAGCCCTGCCCGTTTTCTGTCAAGTGTTATGTTTGCTTTGGTATAAATGAACATAGAATTCTTAAGGATGGAAAAAGAGGAGGGATTTGGAATTGGAAAAAGGAAATTTTGGAATTTGGAATAAAGATCTGTTTGGAACAAAGTCAACTTTTTCCTTGCAAACGGTGCTGGCAACTGCTTCTACTGAATCAATAGACTTTCAGCATCTTGTAACCTCTGAACATACTCCTTTCCTTTACCCACCAGCCTTGTCTTTCTTGCTGATTTCTTCGCTCCTCCCTTAAGGACTGTTTTGCTCTTGGCTTCCTACTGGTCTTTCCAGCTATCATTAATTTTTCTTCACTGTGGTTCCCCCAGTGATGTTGCACTGGTATTTCTCTATCCAGCTGATGTTGAGCTTACCCATCCCTCCCATCATTTTAGCACCCACGGCATTGTAGCATGGTTAAGGTTGGCTAGGACCTCTGGGCATCATCTGGTCCAGTCCTCTGCTCAAGTGGGGCCACCTAGAGCTGGTTGCCCAGGACCATTTCCAGACAGCTTTTGAATATCTCCAAGGATGGAGACTCCACAACCTCACTGGTCAATCTGTGCCAGTGCTCTGTCACCCTCACAGTAGAAAAGTGTTTCCTGATGTTCAGAGGGAACCTCCTATATTTCAGTTTGTGCCCACGGCCTCTGATCCTGTCAAGACCTTCCAGCCATCAACACCTTCCACCTTTCTAGCGATCAGTAAAATACAGTTTGTTGTAGAATATTGTGTTCTCCTGTAGGTACTCTTGTGTTGCTCCTCTCCATAAGAGTAGTCTTCTTCTGATGAGTAAGTCTCTGTAATGGTCAAAAAAATAAAACCCACAAAAGTCTGGAAAGCACGTGGCTTTGTCTGCACACTTAAATGCAAATATAAAACTGCTAATCGAAAGAAAGCAATAATATAACAAATACTTTCTGTAGGTTTGATGCCCCTTTGCTATTAATGAAGACTTGGCTTCTGCTTCTTTTCCCCATCTTCTATGAGTTTCAGCGAGTTTCTGTACTTGGTATTTTCTTGGTTCTGCATTTAAGTTGCCTGAGACTGAATTCTGTGTGTTAATACTTTGATTATTCCCTCTGTTTTTTGAGAACACTTGCAAAATACCCAGCTCCTCCTAGAATCTAATCCTTCCTGTCTGTCTCACAACAAAATGTTGAGACTCAGACTCTGATGTGGGAGAAGTGCAATAAAATAAGTTTATTTTAACTGCTGAGTCTCTTGGGAAGCTCATTGTAAATCCACTGGGTATTCTGTTTACTATCCGTACCATGTCAACCAATTCTTAAAATAAATTAGTACTTAATAACAGACCCTTAGCTCCCCATGGTGTCTGGTGGCTTCAGAATTTATAATACATAGAAGAATCTCTATTATTTTATCAACCTATAGCTCCTTGCCTGCATTATTGTCATTAGTAATGTTATTTTCAGACCCAGTGACATTGCCCGGCCAGTTGATTTTGTGTTGGACTTCACATTAACTCCCTGAAGTCTTCCTCTAATCAGCCTCTTTTGTCTTGGGGCAAAGCACAGAAGAATCAGAAACAAACACTTCTCAGTGGAGGAAAGTTATCCATGTAGAAGGTGCCAGAGAATTTTGGACTAATTCAGGATCTCATCAGCTTTGAAGCAGCCTGAAAAAGCACTTTTCCAGAAAAGAAAATTATTGCAATATCCTGTTTATTAGAGAAAGTATGGTTACCTTTGGTATCAGTATGAACCATTCTGAGCAGAGCATCCCACTGAGGCAAATAAAACACACCTTGACAGCAAGTCCTGGTTTCGGTGAATCAATAGGAAAAGCTCTCATCAACTCAGCAACACCAAAGACCTTTTGAAACCCACTTTGTGCTTTTCAGACAGGTACTTAGACCTCACCACTATGTCACTTATCACTTCTAAAATTAATGAAAAGAAGAATTAACACCACTGTAGATGAAATTTGTCCATGAATATTTGGGGCAAATATGTGCTAAAAATGCACTTAAGGCAATTGTTTTAAGTTTTAAGGCAATTGATATTCCCTGTACTCATTATAAAAGGAGTAGTTCCTTCTTTCTTATGCAGCTGACTCCTACCTGTCTAGCCACTGGAAAAATTAGCAGAACTGAAACATCTTGTTGTTATTATTACAAGCATCTTCCTGTTTTTTGTTGTATTCTGGTAATTTGTTTGTAATGAGGAAACCAAACGCAACAGGAAGTTATTTGATATTTGCCTTTAAGTCATTACAGGCTTACTTGATAATAACATTTATCATTATGCATGCTTAAAATGGGCCATTTAGAAAAATTAGATTTTTTTTCTTTTTTTCTCATTCTGACCGATATCTCTATCTCAGGTGTTTTGAGAGCAGGTCGAATATTTTGTAGTAGCTGGAATCTGTTATATCCCAATAAGTTCTAACCTCACTGAGTTTTTCATTGTGGAGGTTATTTCTGAAATGTAACCTCTTTTTTTGCTTATTTATTCAATACTGCTTTTGCAGTTTTGGTATCAGACTATGCTTTGTTAAACATAATTAACAGATTTTGGAAGCAATTTTCAAGGACCCAGAATATTCCACCTTCCCGTTGCCATGAAGCTTAATGCTGCTGCTGTGTCATTAGTGACATGATGAGGGAATTTGTGTTGACATTACTAGTCAAGTATATTGAAATAGTAGCACGTATCTTGTGTGCCATACACTCTTTTCCTTACTAGAAATGGTGCTGTTTTGTGTACGTTTTAGTTCTATGGACCTGTCTTAATTTTTGGTAATGCTGTGTTGAGGCTGACTCTCCAGTTTGGTAGAAGAAATATAGAGGAAATTGAGACCCCAGTCCCATCTAATTAAAGTCATGGTATAAACCAGGTTGGCTTTGGAGTCCCATAAGCATCTGCCCTGGAAACCCTTTTCTAGGTCAGATACAAAAGGGAAGAATGTAGTGGGTAAAATAAACTTACTTACGGTAATAAAAGAGGTACCCACCTGCAAGGCCCTGAACACTGACTATAGAAAACAAAATGAATCTTAAATTCAGTAGTAGTGCACGTAAAAGAACATGCAGGGGAAAATCATCCTAATTTTGTGTAAACAAAAATCAGCTTTCAAATAACTGTTGCTGCCTAAGCAAGTGGTACTGTAGTTCTTCCAAGAATTGCAGTCACTTTTATAAGTCAAAGAAGGAAATTGAATTCTAAGAATTACTGGCAAAGGGATAAGGGGGGAAAAAACCATCAGTGTGGTTTCTTTACTGTTGCTGTGTAAAGCCATGGCATGACTGCGTGTTAAATGACATGTGCAGTTCTGCTTCCCCTTCTCCAAAAGGATGAGCTGCAGTTGGGAAAGTACAGGAAAGAGTAACGAGTACAACAAGAAGTAAATAATAGCTTCTGTGCGGGGAGCAGTTTAGGTAAAAGACTTCAACCTGAAATGATATGACTGGAGAGGAGTTTAATAGGGCCCTGCAAAATGATGAGTGGTATGGAGAAAATGAACAGGGAATGATGATTCATTTGGTTTTGCAACACAAAAATTAGGGGACATCAGGTCCTGTTCAGAGCACAAAGGTACGTGCATTTGCTCTTGGCGTCTGCTTAAATTATAGAATTCATTGCTAGTGGATGCTTTGGGCATGAAGAATTTACATGGTTTTCAAAAAGACCTGAACAAATTAATGGAAAAATAATCAGATGAGTGCTGTTGAATACCACCCTTAGCTTAGGAAGTTCCTCGGTCATGGATCACTTGGAGCTCGTTATCCGTAATATGGTGTCTTGTGTTTAGAATAACCAAAGTTATAGTATAAATGGTCCTACACTGAAAACCTTATTTTTATTTTATAACTAATACAAAATTTGCACAAAGTTATTTTCTGTATAAAATGTATTTAATAAATAGGAGTTCTATTTGAATGAAAAGCATCAAAATACACACTGAAACGTACAAAAAAGAGTAGCTGCAGGCTTTCGTCTCATCTCCACATAACAACTGTTGCAGTAAGTAAATCACTGCAATGTCCTTCAGGTAGGCAAAAATAGATAAGTGGTGGTTTTAAAAGAAGATACAACATGTGCAACACTGGCAAAAAAAACCCAAAAAAACCAAACCAACAAAACACTTCTGATGTGGTGGTATGTTTTGGTGTTTATTGTTGTGAATAAAATTTTACAGTGTTGACTTAAGATGAAGAAAATATGCCTCTGTCCGTGGAGAAGTGGTTGTTGCATGTGGTTATTACCTTTGCGTTCAAACTTGAGTATGCTTTTTCCCCCTCTCTCTCCCATAGTTGTGTTTTTTAGCAGGCAAGAATATGTGGCTACAAACTCAGAGCAGCCCAACTTGCGGTGGCAGCTATTAGCAGGCATCACCCTCCGCGTGGGTTTCAATATGCCTTGGCTTGGCTCGCTGCTCTCCGGAAGGGTTGTGGGTGATCTGCAAGGGACCGGTTGGCCGCAGCGTGTCTGTCTGTTCCCCTGTGCTGTGCTTTTAAAACCTATACGTACAACGTTATAGTATGTGAATGATTTCTGCACACAAGTGGTCGCTGTGCGTGCCAGTCTGAATTCCTCAGGCACAAGCAGAAGAGGTGATGTTTCTATTAAATTGTGTCCTGAACAGTAACGGAGTTATGAACTCTGACTGCTGGAAACTTGTTTTATTCCTAAGTTGGGACAGTGAGTGAAACTTGATAATTATAAGACTAGACAGGCATTTAAAATTCATAATTTACATCCCCTTGTTAAAATTTCTTTTCATACTGTTGCTACACTGACCTGGTTTCTTTGTCTGTCTAAGCTACTAGAAGCTGGAGCATTTTGGTGCTGTTTGTACTTCTGTAGACCCTTAGGAGGCTGTGTAAAACACCTTGTCCCGTTAGCCATTTTCTGACTCAGCACTACCCCTTCCTTGTGCAAAAGTAACAGTTGCATCTGCTGGTTAAAAGCTTGTTAGTCCTTCTTGCTGAACATCACGGTAAGCAACAGTTGAGACCCCTGGAATGTCCCTGCTGTGTTTGGCGATACTGGTATTTTCCAGCCTGCAATGCTTCTTGTTCTTACTGAAAGTTTTGGAAGCTCATGACATTTGTTTCGTTGTCTGCCAGATTAGCAGTAGGTCTGCCAGTAAAGTCCCAACCAGTAAACTGGTTAAACAATCAACTGGTTGCATCTAAACAGCAGTAGAATTTTTATTTTATCTTTATGACAGCTGTTTTGGTTTTTTTCCCACAGTGTCACTATATACTGAATATTATAAAATTTTAAAGGAGACTTTTTTTTTTTTTTTGGTGGCAGAACTCTTACACTATTTTCAGGTTTTGTCTGGTGTCATTTCTTTGTCCGATTGCCATAGCAGAGCCCACACATGTATCTCCGTATCTTGCTGTAGGTTTACTCAAGTGGCTTGTGGAATAGCGTCTTGTGATTACTAGAAAAAAGAAAAGGTCTGTTTGTAACGAAAGAGCAGTTTAGACCTTTAGCTGGTGTTGCTTCATCGTTCTTTCTTCATCATATCCCCAGGGAAATCGTAGTAAAATTCCAGCCAGCTCCAGTCTCCTCCTTCCCACAAGCATGCATGTGATGGTCTGCAAGTGAACCACTGCTGCAGATGGGCTTATGAAAAATGGGGCTTCTACCTGTGCAGCTACATGTCCCATACATGTGTGTACCTTAGAAACCTCTCCCCATGTGTCTGAAGATAGAGCAGGAGAAGAGGAAATTGTCAACACAGTTGTTATTCTGAACGTTATAAATCCCTGTGTAAGAGAGGCGAGTAAGCAGACCAACTAGTATTAGGAAAGTGGGTAATCCCCGTAATCGACTGAGACTGGTACGTGGTGTTTGTTATGGTCTTCGAGCATTCACTGTGTTTTGCTCCAGAAAGAGGAATAAAAAAATGATTAAGAGAAGAAATTTTTTAATGCTTAAAGTACAGAACCTTTGTAGAGATTGGGGTTTTTTTTCCTCATCTGAAAAATTTCAAATGGCTTCTTCAGTGTAGTAAAACCTAAGGACTTGTCTTTTCAACACAAAGTCCAATGTATACATCTTACTTAGGCAAATGCGACAGAAGTGTTAATTAAAAGAGAAATTTAATATACATGTTGTAAATCATAGAATGGTTTAGGTTGGAAGGGACCTTAAAGATCATCTAGTTCCAACCCCCCTGCCATGGGCAAGGACACATCCCACTAGACCAGGTTGCTCAAAGCCCCATCCAACCTGCCCTTGAACACTTGCAGGGATGGGGCCTCCACAACTTCCCTGGGTAAACCTTACTAATCCTTGTGACTTTCCTGCATATCTGTCTCCTGTCTATGTTGGGCATTTTTTTTTTTTTTTTTTTTTTTTTTTTTGGCTACTACTTTGTATCTCCGTCCTTGGAGATGCTCAAAAGACAGCTGGGCATAGACCTGGGCAACCGGCTCTGGGTGGCCCTGCTTGAGCTTGGGAGCTGGACAAGGTGACCTCTGGGCTGCTCTCCACCCTCAACCATGCTGTGATTCTGTGAATGTTACCCAGGTTGCAAAGCGTATGGAAGTCTCGTCCTTTCGGTAGCTCATGTGGGTAGGAACTTTACTCCTTGTACTTGTGGGGATTTCTTTGAACCTTAGTAAGAAAAGAAGGCCCTCCCGTCCTCACGGATCAGGTCGGGAAGAACTATTGATGTAATTGTCTTCAAATAATAATTTTCTAAATGCTGTGTTTCCTACTATTTTCCCAACATTTTAGTAAAGGATAGTGACATAAAAAAAGGAACTTAAGAGACATTTGGGAATTGTACAATTAGCTTTTTTAATTCTTAGTTCCCTCACAAACTCATTATATGCAGGCAAGACTTTCATTGTGACAGAAATAGTCATGAAAATAGGATGCAAAATAAAGCCTCATACATGAATCTGCAAATGGGCTTCACATTTATTAATCATTTGTGGTTCCTTCATTCCCAGAAGCTTCAAAGTAAGCTGCCATAACCAAGTCTGGTGAACGTTCATTAAATACAGTGAGAAGCAGTTAATGTATTGTGCCAGATGCTTCCAAGAATATCTCTGAGGCAGCAATGAGGGTGTCTGCTGTCCTTTCGCCATGCCAGTGCCGGACTCTCATCTCCTAGGAGTTTGACTCCTGAAACACATTACTTCCGTTCTTCCTTAATCTTCTGTTGGAAAACTTTCACAAAGTTGAAGTATGGCATGCACAACTAGCATAAATGCTATTTTCATTCTGTTTGGTGAGCACCGTGTTTTCAGTCTTCCAACGGCATATTGAGACACAGTTTGGTTTCTTGCAGAGACAGCAGTTGAGATGTTGTTTGTCTCATTTAGTATAATTTGGGTCCCTTCTTTTCTAGGGAAGCAAACAGCAGGGGGAAAAGCACCATAAGGATGTAAGCTCATATAGTCGTCGTGTGTAGTGAAACAATCTGTGTCTTCTCACACAGTCCAGAGTTTTTGAGAATGAGTTAGTGCCCGTGAACTTCACCTTTCCAGTGTAATGGGTGCCCATTAATGTATAATGGGATGAAAGCTGGCAGAGTAAATAGCTTTTGCTTACTTGAAAGTTTCTGCAGGCACACAATAAAGCAGAGTTCCTTTTGCAAAGTTTAACTAGGTTAAATAAAGTCGCCAAGATGGATCAGAGCAAGGCCACCATTTCTGGTGGTCTTCCTTGAGCACTTCATGTGTGGTTGTCCTGGGCTGTGCTGTGGGGTTTGTTTGTAGTGATTTTGTGTCTGCCTGTCTTACAAGTGTTTGTTTTATGCTCTTCATTGACACTGTACTTAGAAAATTCAGGGTTACTTGCACAAAATTGTCCTTCAGCAGACTTTGGAAACTCACTACAGACCGTTATAAATGGCTCTGCTGGACTCTGCCTGTTTCAGGAATTCTCGTCCAGGAATGATTGCAGGGATTGTTTGTTCAGACGTGCCAAAAACTAAGGGTGTGGGGTTTGGATTGGTTTTGTTGTGCTTTTTTTTTTTTTCTCTGTATGGAGCCATTTACTATTGCAAGGGATGTATTCCCAGCAGGGTATTTATTTAGTGGCAAATGATTGTCCAGCATATTTTTTTTTTTTTTTTTTTTAAGACAGGTTGGTGGACTGAGTTTAACATGAGCCATTTGGCTTTCAGACAGGTAGTCAGTTTTCGATGTTTCAGATGTCCAAAACCATTTCAGATGTCTGTTACTGAGTAGCTTAACTGAAATAGGTGAAGCCATTCCTGTTTACACCAACTCACATAAATATCTGGCACACCCAGTCATGAACAAGAATTTCTTACTCTTTTGTTCTTAATTTTGTGGTTCTCTTCAATATGTCTTAGATGCCTTCATTGGGGGTTTTAAACGTTATACATTGTCTTCCTAAATGAGTTCACTCCAGGTTAAAGAATAATTTTACTTCAATCTCAGTACATCAAACAAGAAAGATTTCCCCTTCTCCATGTGCTCTAGGAGGCCTATTATTTCAATATTACAGACCAAGCTGTGCAGTTCTATGTTCTGAGGATTTTCCTCTCTTTTATTGTTCTTATACATAAGATGAAAGCTTGTAGCAGATTTTTTTTGTGCGCACCCACCCATGTCACAGATTCTTCTACCCATCCATTCCTCCACTTGAATCATTTATCCTTTGGAATATTTGATTATATTTTGACATGTGTATTATTTTTTTTAAAGAAAGTGAATGTATCTTCTGCTTTAATCTTCTAAATAATCTGTTGCTTTACTCTAGCTGGCTTTCTTTGAAAGAGCTGTATATATTGGCCTCTTAGCTCAAACCCAGGTTCACAGAAAGCTTTAGGTAGTGTGCTGGACGGTGGCATGCGACCCAGGTCCTTGGTCTGACCCTGCTATGGGGACAGACGTAGCAGCTGTGGACACGGACAGGAGCAGGCAGTAGTGTCTTAAGCTGGATATACCGAAGAACATCTGCCAGAGTCCTATGATTTCTGTGTTTTTTGGGTTTCAAAATCAAAGTATGGAGGAGTGTGGAAATACCAAATTTTACTGCTCTTCAGCCTAGACCCTTGTTCCTTTTCATTCTGACGCAGTCGGAGCGGTGTGTTGCTGTGTCCTCCTGGCAAATCCCTGACTCGCTCCGTGCAAAGAAGGGAACCAAACGGGAATAGGATTTAAGTTGCGCAGACAATAGCAACTTGGGATTTTGTGTTTCTGAGCAGAAATAAACTTTCTAGGCAAGTAGAAGCATTGTCAGCTGTAGATATATATATTTCTGTCTAACAGCTAATCAAAAGTAAAAGGATGCTACAAAAACTTGCTTATATTCCTACAGTTTGGCGTGAACTTTAAGCTGACCTAAGCCATATCCTTCCATCCTTCACCTCCTCGACCCTGTGCCAGCATAGGATTAGTGTAATCAGGAATGAAATACTGCAGGGAATTGATCGAAGTTAAAGCTAATCTGGGAGGAAAAAAGGTTTATTATACCCTAGGTGAGTGTGCTCACCCTGATGTTTGTTCAGGGATGACAGAGCAGGTGCAGAAGAGGAGATGCGGGGAGAACGAGATTGTCTAAAACTGCAACCTCGTATGAAAGGGTTGTCATTGAACAGTGCTGCCCCTGCCCTGTTCCTCATTACTTATTGTTCATCTTTAGTTCACAGTGGTAGGCTGTGTTATGGAAATAACTTTGTAAGCATTCCATTTCATATTTTAGCTAGATGTGAAGGATAATGTTTTCCTACTCTTCTAATTTATTGTGTCTGAGAACATAGTTACATGGGTTAATCTATCTATAAATAAAATGGAAGTTTGCAGCACAAGGAAAAGCTTACAGCTGTTTTTATAGTCTAAATAAATAAATAAAATAATAAATAACTATTGTTCTTATTCTGTAAACAGAAGTCAAAGAGCAATCTGCAGAAGAGGATGCCCAAACGGAAGTGGACAGCACCAAGCAGCTAACACCAGTCCTTCAGCGCTCAGTGTCAGAGGAGTCTGCGAGCTCCACTGCCTCCGTGGGTGTGGAAGCTAAAACCAGGTTGGTGAGCGAGGAGGCAGGGCTGGGAGTCGGGTAATGGGGTGCAGAGTGCTTGGGGTGCAGGCTTGGGACACGCTGCTGCTGCTTTGAAGTGGTGGCAACAGCAGCCTGTGTTTGAGACTGATGGCTTAATTGGCGTGTAGGGAGATCAAGGTGAAAAGCACGTTCCTTGAGTGTTGTCCTCAGACTACACTGTAAAACCCTTGAATTACAGCATATTAGCTGTTTAAGTTAAAACAGACATAAGTGATATGAGATAAAATGTGCTTACTGAAGCTTTCCTACTGAGAAAATGGTGTATGAGCAAATCTATGTAAAGTTATTTCTGAAGTTTCAGCTTGTATGTGTATATATTCTGGAACAAAGTAAAACAAATCTCTTGTCGTTTCTACTGTGTTCTTCCTTGTTTCTGAATTTATAATACAGAAAATAACATTTGGGGTTTTTTTTAACTTTTTATCAATATGAATTACCCCAAAAGCAGTGAAAGTATTAATTACATTATTTGAGGGAAAGCAAACTACACTGACTGTGATCACTGTCGAAACAGTATCGCAGAATTCTAGCAGAGCTTCTCTGTTGAAGTCCTGGTGACACCTTTTAACCCAGTAGCGGATCTCTTCTGCTGCAGAGATTGCAGTTACCAGGCAGTTACAGGTGTAATTATATTTTGGCAGACTTAGAATCGTCGTCATCATTTTACTTCCTCCTAATCCGACACAGAGCGTATTTTCCATGCACAAAAAATTACTTCATTTACTTGCTGCATATATAATTTTCACATTTTACATGCTCACAAACTTCCTAAGTTTAAACAGATACTTCCCTTCTTACTGAGAATTTATGTTAAATAGATTTTGTGTGTATACTTGAATGAAATACACAAAAATTTCAGTTCTTAATGAATTTTTTTCTGAAGTTGGTATTAAATTGCAGTAAATACGTAGAGGAACTTGAACTGAACAGTTGTTTTGGTTCTTTATTTGACCCTGTTCAGATAATTTAGTGCTGTTTCATCAGCTCTCTGTTCTTCTCAAAAGTTACTTTCTTACTTCTTTGATGAATAGTTGATTACAGGACTTCCCCTAGCCATAAATTTTTTTCTTAAAAGCTGGACAAGAGTCTCCTAAAAAAACTTCTGCATGGTTCTGAACCATCCCTTACTTGTCTTCAACTTACTCTTCCTTCCAACTTAAAGTTTTGACTTTGGGGACAAACTTTTTCGCAGGGCCTGTTGCGATAGGACAAGGGGTAATGATTTTAAACTAAAAAAGGGTAGATTTAGACCAGATAGAAGGAAGAAATATTTTGTGTTGAGGGTGATGAAACACTGGCACAGGTTGCCCAGAGAGGTGGTAGATTCCCCATCCCTAGAAACATTCAAGGTCAGGTTGGAGGGGGCTCTGAGCAACCTGATCTAGTTGGAGATGTCCCTGCTCACTGCAGGGGGGTTGGACTAGATGATCTTTAAAGGTCCCTTCCAACCCAAACTATTCTATGATTCTATGAGTAGTCAAGATTGAAAGGCTATTATGGGCCCATTGCTTTGGCTGATCAAAGCATTGAAAAGCCAAGTACTATTAATTATTAATTAAAATAACAATGATCAGCCCTTGTCTCTGACATTTTGGAAAAAAATGCATTAAGGAGATGTGAAACAGTTGATTTGGAGTCATAAGTTCCTCCGATCGCAGGTAATTTTGGCTCCAGACTTAGATGCAGAATTGTTGTTAGCTGCGGAAGTCACTGATGTCCTCATAACAATGGGGGAAAGCCTCTTCTGATCTGTGACTTCGTGATCAATTGTCTGTATCATTGTCTATGGTGTGCTGACACTGCCACCGAGTCGTGCAGGAGTAGGAGGGCTGGATTCTGGGTGGCTTAACTCTGTTCTGTTAGGAGAAAATACGTGTGAAATACACAACCAAATGCCATCAGTGTGGGAAGAAGTGTATCAAGATTTAGGATAAGGTGTGATTCCATAGACTCTTTAAACATGTAACTTGGGGAAGTAGTTTTGAAGCTGATTTCCAAATTCATCATACTTATCTGCTTCATCTCTTTTTTGTTTTGTTTTTTAAGCTTTTCTGTTTCTATTTTATAGTATAAGTAACTTAATCCAGTGGAAATGTTTATAAATTTATAAATAAATTTAGGTGTGTGGGACATAGGAGAACTGTGGGAGTATATTAAGACAGACAGTGCAGAAATTGCCTAGAAGACAGAAAAGAACCAAAGCCTCCACCAGAAGTAGAGGCAGGTGTAGGTGGAGCTACTTTTGCATCTCTTTTTCCAGAGTAGAAGACAACTCTGGGGGTTTGTCTTTGGTAGTAAAAATAAAGGCGTTAGAGAAGCACAGGATACAGGGCATAAAATGAAGTCTTGTACATTAATAATTAAATAATTTGCTACCGAAAAATAGTGATTTTAATGTAGTAGGATATATCGGAACTAGGGTGGGGATTTCAGTAGCTGAGACATTAGCCAAAGCTTGGCTTGTGTGCTGTTTTTCTCTGGATCCCTCTTGAGACTGAGGCTAAATTAAGAACGTTCAAGACAAAAGCAAGAGAGAAGATGGTCAGTGTTGGAACCTTTCTGAGGTGGGATGTGGGAGTCCAAGAGAACTATTAACTGCAAATGAGATTGGGGTGAGAAATTTAACAACAGATTTAGGATTGGCACTCAGAAAGCAATGTGTTAAAAACCATTAAAGTAAATAGTACCTGAGCCATACTGGGGTAGGGAGGCTGAAGAGGGATGTGGGGGTGGGTGGGTGTGTGTGTGTGTGTATGCGCGGAAGGAATGAGTGAATTATTGACCACATGTGGGGAGGGGCAATAACGTCAAGCAAAGATAAACTATCAAGCCTGGCAGTGGTAAAAGTAATGCTGCCAGCTCTTATATATCATGAGCGTCATGGGTTTTGGAGCCTTTTCCTTTGGTTGTTCCCTTTTTCTTTTTATAAGCCGTGTGAGAAGCTTCTGTCAGCCCAGGACTTACGGCTGAGTGGAATCCAGCTTCTTCGAAAGGAATCTGCTCCCTTGGTTTGTGCTGCCTGCAGAGAGCAGGGGAAGTGCAGCCCATGAGGCAGGCAAGCAGCCAGAAACCGGCTGCGATTTACAGCAGAGCCCACTTCTACCTTCCTCCTCTGTTTCCCACATTGTCAACTCCAAGCATTAAAAGCTAACAAGAATGGCCTAGAAACACAATTTCATAGAAGAACAAAACACCTTTTGATTAATTTTACTTTCCGTCTACTTTCAGAGACTGTAAATTGCATTAATTACATCCTTCTGCCATAATCATGAAGACAAAACATTCCTAAAATAAGTAGAAGCTGAGATTTTCACACAGCTTTTTTGATTTTGGTACTTTGCTGCGCTAAATATCTGCTCTTGTGAGACTGTCACTAAAACTACAAAAAAGCCCTGGCATCACACCTTCCTGCTTTCCTGCTTCACTTGCAATTGGACAAAGCACGTAATTTTCATTCCAGACCAATTGCACTATTCCCTCTTGTTTTGTTGCTGCTGCTAAGATCAAATTTGGAGTCTGGAGATGGAGGGCTGGGGTGCTTTATTCCATCGAAAAGAAGTGGTTGGTTAACATCTGTTGATTGTGTGAACAAAGAAAATTGTGAAAAAGTGGCAGTAAACTTCTTTATCTTTGTTCCTTAACTTTTTATTTCCCTTTTTTTTTGTTATCTTCAAAGAAAGTGCATTACAAAACTCACGATACTCAGTGGAAAAAGAAATTGTGGAGTGGCAGAGAGATTAGATAATCTGGACAGAATAACACTGCAGTGATAGAAGGAGAAGCTAGATCTTTAGACAGGAGGGAGTTAGATAAAATATTTAATATTAAAAATATGTTTAAAAATTTGTTAAGGTTGCAAAGTCAAGCACATATTTTAGGAGATACCAGTATTAAGATTAATTTTGAAACTGATTATTTCTTTTTCATGCACATGGATTATGATAGTGTTTGTAGTTTTACATGAATGTTTTCCTCTAAGAATTCTTTCTGCAGGGAATAGACCGTATGCACGAAACAGGGCACTTCAAATCATTGCAGAGTTTTGCTTTTACACTTTCAGATCTAGATCCATGTAAGCATTTACAGTATCTTCCTCTGAAGACAGTAATTGACTTCTACCTTTGAAGAGTGGAGATAGCATTCCTTTGTGTTACAAAAATAAATTAGTTAATAATACTGAAATAATATTTCAACATTATATCGATGACCAATCTACCTAGAGTGAAATTACTGATTTGGCTTGCAGGGCACAATTTTAATGTTGTCAGTAGGTAACGACTAAGACCACACACTAAAAAATGAGAAAAAAGTAAAATATTTACTGATTGTCCATCCTGTCTGTTCATGCATTGACTAGAGAGATGGTCTCAAGAAGAATTTTATGACAGATCATTGTTAAAGCAACTTTACCTCAGATGCCTAGGGCAGGAAGGGACCTTTGCAAGTCATCTTGTTCACCTCATCTAGTTCACCTCCTTTTTCCAAGGCAGATGTCTACAGCAATCATTCCTGACAGAAGTTTACATAAACTGCTCTAATCCTCCAATAATAAAAACTCCAGACCTTCCCTAAACAGTCCCTTCCAATCTATTCTTTGTTTTTACTGTTGGAAACACTTTCCTCACATTCAGCCCACACTCTCCTCATTCTGGGTTTATCCCATTACTACTTGTACCATCTGCCAAGGATAACGAAGGATAGATTTGTGCAAAAGGCTCTTGGTTTATTTCCCCAGCATGCTTTACCTCATAACAGAAATCCCAAATTTGTTCATACTTCCTTTGTAGATGATGTTTCCTTGAGCTCTGATTCTTCTTGCTGTTTTGAGTTCTCTCCAGATGGTCCATATCTTTCTTGAAGCACAGAAGGCGTATTGCACAAATAGGGCCAAAGAAGGATTTCATAGGCAGCCTTAATCCTGCCTTGTTCTTAGGTTGAACAATTGACATTGTGACCATAATGTGTTTAATGCTCTCAGGTAGAACTTGCGCCTCGTGGGATTTGACACCCATGAGCAATGACATTCATGACTGGGCCTCTAAGTTGCACAGACCTTTGCTCCTTGAATTAATCTGCTACATAAAATGGTCCGACCACAGCAACCATACTTGGAAATGTCTCCTGCCCTGTGTGAGCAGGTGCTCCAGGTCTCTGGAGTCGCATTCTCAAGTCTCTCACGGATGTTTTTAGGCAGTTTTTCTGTCTTTCTCCAAGGCTGCTCATCTTCACCTGTGTCTGTCCCTCTGCTTATATGCAGCTGTCCTGCCTAGCGCTGGCAGGTCAGGTCTGTTGAGTGGACAGATTGTCTTTCCTCTGAGAGATGGCAGTCAGACAGACAGAAGCATCCCATGAGCAGGATTTCACGGCTGGCAGTCTGTCAGACCGTGCTGACGGACTGACAGCAGTACTGGTTACACAGCGTCCCATGTAGACCAAGCTCAGAAGTGGATGGGATGCCTGCTTTTTCAGAGGATTGCACAGATATATGTTAATCGCAGGCGATGCTAAGTGTCTGGATCTTTAGTTCTGTTCCGGGGTTGAGTGAATACAACGTCTTCTCTCATTTCCTCCAAATGTCACCTTTTGTGGTTTTTTTTGGCTCCAGCTTTCTTTGTCAGATTCTTTTTTTCATGTTGTTGACTCCTCATCATACTCCTATTCTCTTTACTTTTCTAATCCTAGTCTCTGCTCATCACTTCGAATCATTGTTTCAGTGTCCACTCAGTTGTGGTTTCTTCTGTTTTGGTTCTTCACCTGATCTGCATTTTCCTTCCCTCCATCTCCAGTGGCTCCCAGACAGGTGTTTGTGACATGGTATTTCTTCTCACCCCTTTCTCCATTTTCTTGTTCATTTTCCTTGTCAGCTGAGGCTGTGTTCTCTTCCCGCTTCCTTGGGCTTTCTGTGTGATCTGTATTATTCCCCACAGTCAGTTGTCCCGTTTCTTCGTCACCTTCCGTTTCCCTTGCACAACAAGGCCTCTGTCGTGCCCTGCCCGTTCATTCATCATTCCTTCCTTCATTTCCATTTCACAGCTGATTGAAAGTACAGGCGATTTAAATGGCAAAACCTGAACTCCCAGTATCCCTAAGCCGTAGTTGCAGAGATGATCCCTGTGAGTGTCTCTAACCTTTGCTGGAAGGATGTTCCTTCACGGGGTAAGGATGGTGCACATGGAGTCTCCTTGCACACGTAGGGACTGAGAGAGAATGGAGCGTGCATAGAGAAGAGGGGACTTTTGAGCTTGTAGCTTCGATGTGCTAAAGCTTTGCTGGAGCACATGCGATCTACTTGGTGAGGTTAGAAACATTTGGAGAAACGAGTTTGGACTAATTTTCATAGGGTTACAGAAAGTGTCTCTGTAACTTCAAAAATTGAATATAGTGAAACTTAAAACGTTTCACAGAGCAAGAGAAGGGTTGATCAAAGACATGGAGTAGCTTTCCTATGGGGAACAGTTTAAGTAAGCTAGGACCCTTCAGTCTGTAGAAAAGCTTGGAGGAGGAAGGTAAGAGGCTTTCAAAATCATAGCTGGCATGGGGAGCGTGGCTATATGTTGACTGTTGAGTTTCTTTTAATGCAAGAAACTGAGGGTCATCATGTGAAACTGTTACAGGTTAGATGCAAAATAAAAGGAGGTCATTCTTTGTACAGCAGATAGTTGTCTAGAGTGACATGGAAATCCTTGCCAAAGGTGGTTGTGGTTTGCTGAAAGTTTATGTGAGGTCAAGAGTAGACTGGGCAAGTTTGTGAAAGAGAAACTGAGAATTACTGAATACGTAGGAATCACGGCTGATAGAGGGAGGCCCTGAACTGAAAGTGCTGGGAGGCATGGATAGTATCATATGTTTGCCCTGCTCTTTAGTATCCCCTGTGCATCTGCTTATCCTATTTCTAACACTGACCATACGGGGCTGGATGAACCTTTAATCTGACCCAGCACAGTTTTGACTAAAGAGCCCCACTCTGTTGTATTTCATATCTTCTGTAAATGTATTTACAAAAAAAAATACAAAGTTTGAATTATGCAGAACAGCATGTTTTTCCATTCCCTAATGGGACTGAACAATTTTGAGGAAACTTTCTTGAAAAACTGCTTTTTAAAGCCAACTTGGTATATGTTAAATTTCAGTAGTTTTCAGGTAGTAAGACCCTACTTACTTTTCATATGAAGTTGCCTCCTAAGAGGTGCTGCCACCTCTGCAGGGTTTATGTGGTTTTGGTGTGATCCATGTTGATTTGCGAAGACAGAGAATTTGGCTTGAACAGACAATACTTTCAGGGCACAAAGGCACACCGAAGATACAGGCCACAGTACTTTCTTTGGATTTTATCACTCAGAAGTTAAGTAACCTGTCAAATTTGCCTGAAGTATCACCTTTCGGGTATGCTCACAGTTGCATTGTACATGGGATTTTCATTTGAGAATACAAGTCAGTTCAGATGGACATTAAAGAACGATTTCTAGATGGCCTTGGAGTAGACTGCTAAATTCATTTTATTCAGCAGTGGCATTCTGGTAACCTCTCCTGCATTTAGGGTATATGAAATCCTAACTGAGCTTTAAACATTTGTTTAAATTAAAGCTGACACATATTGATGGTGAATAAGAGCATATTTTCATATTTTTTAAATTTTAAAGTGTCAGTAAAATGCGTTGTTTTGGTAGTGGTGTTTGGAGGATAATGTTGTCTTTCTTTCAAATGAGAAGAGTATCATTAAGTTGATTATATGGCTGTAGAACTCCAACTGTGCTGGTTTGAAAAAATTGAAAAGCAATTATTGTCTAATGCAGTTTAATTGCTTTATGCAATTTATCAGAGTTTTAAAATTCTTCACCTGAAGTTCATAAGAACTCCCTCCCGCCCTCCTTTTTATAAGGGAATTGTGCTGCATAAGTTAAATACTCATTTCAAAACGAACTCTGTGTAATAGTGTCAAACCACTTCAAAATTTCAAGTTGCTCTGTGATTCAGTTTCCTATTGGAAGGAGAACACTTTGCATGTCAAACTCTTAAATACATCTTGCAGCTGAGAACTTTTGCATCTCTCTCTTTGTGATATATCCATGTTGCACTTTTTCATCCTTCTCTATCCTCAGTATCATTCATTCAGAAGGGTGATTTATTGGGTTATTAAACCTGTGTCAACGTGAAGTTGTTATGCATCACCTAATGAGTTTTCCTTGGTAGTTTCCTTTCAAGAGTCTTCATTATTGAGGTCCAGATATTTACAGGATATTTAGTTTTAGAATAACGTTACCTCTGTGAATATCTCACATATATTAGAACGCACACTGATGCAGATCCCTGGTGGTGTTTTAAGCCAGAAATCTTTTTTTTCACTTAACATGCAGCTTACGAGTCTTGATTTGAATATACATAAATGATACAATGGTGTATCTTTGCTAAGGAGAAAAACAATTCACTCTTTAAATAACACAACATAAAACGAGAGCGAAGGCAAAGTAGTTTGTGCATTGGCACAACTTGGCATAGCTAAATAAACAGTAGGTCCCCTGTAGCGTTTAATTTAGCCTTTTAACATATGTTAAAACTACTAACAGGGTTAGGTGGGAGAAGAATTCTCAAGGCCAATACTCATCAGTCTGCTTTGGTAATCAGTACAAATGATGCTCTAAAGTTCTGTTTTGCTCCCAAATACTCCATTTCGTTGTGCTGAGCTTAATTTTAATTGTGAAAAATAGATGTTAAAAACATTTTAGATTTCTGTAGCAACTTTGCCAACATAATCCAAGGTTTTACGCTTTTCAGTTTCACCTTTCAAAAATGCTAAAGTGTATGTGAAAAAGACATCCTGAAGGCATTTCCAGACACTGAGGAAAATTATTGCATAACTCCTTTAAAAACAAACTCATAGCATAAATCAAATGATACCTTCTTCACCCTCTTTTTCAACCCAAAGTGTGAATGAAATACATCTTTTTTTATACGCTTTCCAATTATTTTTTAATTTTAGTGCAATCATTATCATGGCAAATGGCAGTAGTGATCATCTGTAACTTAGTATTTAATGTTAAGGTGATAGTTATAGGTGGTAGATCTTACTGGAATTGCCATGCCTTGGGTTTTCTCAGCTATAATCCATTGCCTCTTCCTGTTTAAACAGCAACAACGACCTCTGCTTTTAATGAGACTGATTGAAAAGTTGAATGCACAGTAAAACTTCTGTGGTAATTGGTGTCCCACAGTAGGTTGGGAGGGATTTGAGAACAGGTAAGAGGAGAGCATCTCTTGAGCTGAATCCATGAGTTTGTATTTCTCCCACTGTTGACCGCTTCCATTCATCTCTGTAGGGTGCTTGGATCCCCCTGTGTGTGTTCTCCTGAACGAAGGGGACCTTTAACACCTCTCTGCAAAAAAGGCGGCTGCAGGGTTTTCTTTGGTCTGCTTGCTTCACCCTTTAGTACTAAAAGGGTTGTATAACTTCAAGCGTCTTACCGATAGATGTGCTTAATGTAGGCCACTTGCTGTCCTCCTTGGCATTCAGCTATACGGGGATCCTGGAGATGCAGAAGGATGTTATTCCTATGAAAATGAGGAAGGGAAATATATTCCCCCGGCTGTATACACAGAGTTGCAGGTGGATGGCAGCGCCCCATATCATTGCAGACTGTCATGCCTTCTGCCCAGGTATGAAAAATACGCAGGAGAGTGAGAGGTCACATCTGATACTGTTGAGGGTCACACAAACTCAAGTGGACCAATCTGAAGATTCGCACCAGCTGCACAGCACGCTACTCATGCAGACAGAAGTGTAGATCTGTGAGGTACGGGACACCGCATAAACAAAACATGTTTACATAAGTGAGTCTGCACATCTGCTTGTTATCAAGGAGTCTTGGCTGACACAGGATACCTCAGTGCCATTTCCCAACTCTCAAGGATTCTGGAGGGGCTTCTGTGTACTCTGGGAGTATAACTACAGGGGCACTTTGTGTGCTTGAAGTGTTGGTAATCCTGATGGTCAGCCTTAATTCTGTTAAAAAAGGTTTTGGGGACTGTCAGTTTTGCCTTAATTCTCTAACTGAATATTTGCAAGCAAACCAGAAGATATTTCTCCTTCTCTGGTTGTAATTTAATATTGTGCAACTAGTTGCCCAATACTGCATGTGTTGAAACGAACTCCTTTCAACGGGAAAGTCTGTGTTTTAGGATGAGTCCTAGTGACTGTATGTCATTGATCAAGTAGAGGAAATAGTGTCTGTTTTCCCTTCCTCCAGGATTAACTGGCTGGAGGGCCAGTTTTTTCCTTTGTCGGGATGTGGACTGTGAAGGATTGTAGCATCTTAGATTCTTGGCAGAGGGTTGAGTAAATTCTTAGTGAGGAAGAGGCACTGATGGGACAACTCAATGAAATAAGAACTTGTAGAAGAAAATGGCTGTGGCAGAGTGCTGACATTGACATGTTTCCTGTTAGAAAGGGCATCTTTCTAACAAGATCCAAGTCTGGGTCTCCTCTCAGGGCTTGGTAGGAACAGACATTAGCTTCAGACATTATTAGCCTTATTGCCTCTTACTGCATCCCCTAAACCCAGTTGCATGTCTGGTTTGTTCTGAACATATTTTTTTCCTCTGCATTATGTATTAAAATTTGTGCGCATACAGATGTATGAAATCCTTTGGGATTAGGTAAGGTATATAAGCACCTACTGGTAATAAACCACCTGTGGAATTTTAAACTTATATAAAAAGGTAGCATTAGTTCTGGGAAAATTTAGGAATTAAGTTGAAGTTACAAATAATGATGAATTTATAATTTGGTTTGGAGCATCATAGATGTATCTGAAATGGAGTATTGGTGAGCTTTCTCTTTCTTTTTTTCCTTAGTAGCGTATAAAAAGATATGTGACACATCGTCTCTTGCTTGTTATCCCATTTTGAATTAGCCTGTTCTGAAAATATGCTAATTATGATAACAGATCTAGGATTTGATCTTAAGAGTTGCCAGTATCTCAATTTTGTTATCTTCAATATGAGAGCTCTTCTTGCATCACAGATTTAGATCCTCTAATTGCATATTGACATATGGAAAGTAGATTTGTAAGTACTTTTTGCAATCCTCAGATGATAGGAATAAAAAACTCTACCTTCTGCCCATACAGACATAACTTAAAATATTTACTGAGCACTTAAACCTAAAAGGCTAACGTGATGGAACTGGCCACTTTGTACTGCATGACAAATCAGCAGCGTGACAGGTGGGGGAAGCAGAGGACCATGGCTTTCCTGTGGAAGGTCTCCCTAGCATCCAGATGCTAGGCAGGGCGTACGCTGCTGCTGGTTGTTTCTAGGTATTTGGGTGCCTGATACATTTGCAGCCCCTCTGCTCACCCTCCCTGGAAAGTGTGAAACCTTCCCCCCCCTTTTATAATCCCTCCCTTCTATCTCAGTCCCACAGTTTCTTGACTTTGGTCTGGGAATGTTCTGCTGCTCCTGGCTTTTACTTCTGTAGCTATGAGTCTATGACCTGTGTGTTCGCAAACCTTTAGCGAAGGGTTCCCCTAGCTCCCCCCCACCCAACGGCGAGCGCTCGGGCGCTTGCTTCAGCTGTGGTCCCCAGCTTTGCTGGAGCAGGAGCAGTAGCACCAACCATATGATTCTTGACAGCTTCACAGCTGTCTGCACCACGCCGCAGAGTAGCTGTGAAACTCGCTGCTCCTGTTGTTTCACTTCCCTCTGCCTGCGGAAAGTCACTGCGGGAAGTTGTGATACAGGAGCTGCCTTACGGGCTCCAGAAATACCTGCTTTATCCCTGTATTCCTTTTTCAGATACTACCGCTTTAAAAGTTAGTTTGTTTTGTTTTGGTTTTTTTAATTACTGTTTCATATTTCTCTTTATATAAACCTTAACATTACTGCATATTTGCTACAACTTCACTTTAAGGAGCTTTGTTTATTTAGTTGTAATTATCCTTGAGTCTTTTAATGAGCAGTGATAGTCTGTCCTAACAGGATGTATGAATAATTATTTATTCCACTGTGGATAATCTTGTGTTTGTAACTAGTGTAATTTATGTACCATGGTGCTGCCTGTTTAAATCTCTTAAGTCTCCTCACAAGTCTCTCTAGTCTCAACTAGCATAAATAGCTTTGCTTTCCCTTCTTCCCAACCCTGGCTGCGAGGCCAGATCAGGTTTCACTGGTAGTCTGGTGGTTATATTCACTGACATACAAATAGTCATTTATTTGTTGCTCTATCACATTGAAAACTAGCTTGTAAAATAGATGTGTGTACTGTTTAGCTGTAACTATTATTTTTTTCCCCACTCTTCTGCTACATTTATCCATATTTTCTTTGCATCTTTTTATCTTTGGGTACCTTTACCTAAAGATTTCTGGAACGTGTCAGACATTTACCATCAGCTCCAGGGGTTGCGCTGGTGAACGCTGGTCCTGTGCTCAGGCGGGATCAGTGAGGGATGTGCGACTGAGGCCACGAATGTGAGGGTGAATGTTTCCTAACAGTACTATGGTAGGGTCTTAATTGGAGTACCATGAACGGGACCTGTTTTACCTGCCCACCAACCTGCATGTCCCCAAAGGCCTGTCTGCTTTAGGGGAAGTGCAGTCCTACCTGTAGAGCATGAAGAAAAGTATTTGGCTTCATTTTGGGCTCAGTGTTCCTGACATGCTGCCGGGCTGCTGCCTTGCTTAGCATCTGGCTGTCTGGTATTAGCAGTACTGGAACAGTAGTACCCACTTCTATTTTCCTTTTTTTTTTTTTTTTTTTTTTTTTTTTTTTTTTTTTTTTTTTTTTGTGTCTTTTCTTCCCCGCCCCCTGGGTTGCTCTATGGTGAGGGCAAAAAGACCCATGCCAGAGTATGTTAAACCAAATCTAAGGGGCTTTGTTGGATTCTCAGTGTCTTCTGTTCTGATCTGGAACTTTCCTTTTCTACTTTTGCCGTTTTCTGTTGCTGCTTTTCCTTCACCTGGCTGAAAAGCACAGGCACTCCATAGTTTTTACCCCAGAATTCAGTGAAAATTATAGTTTATATATATAGTTTGTATATATATGTTTAGCTTTCAGATATTTCCTTCCTTGCACCTTACCCCTCCCTCCACTAACCCACCCAACACAGGATGCCCCAAACCCAAATGTGCCACCTTGCAGACGCACTGAAATCTATTTAAATGGGAATCCAGGCTAAACCAAGCCTCTACCCAAGTGCCTGATTCCCTGAGGCATCTTTTTGGGGTCTTAGGGGCATAAATATGAAGAAAACAGAATTGCTCATTTAAGCACAAAAAATGTGTTAAATGGCCTTCCTTTAATGCAAGCTGCATTAGTTGCAGAAGTTCACGTTTTAAGTTTGTGGATATGTTTATTATAGAAATATTTTTCAGTGGCTTCCATATGATGTGACACAAGGAGCGCTGTCAGAGCTGTCACTTCAATGCTGTTGCTATGTTATGCATGTTAAAAACATAATTGCAAATGGTACAGGGATATTGTAGCGGTCACAGTTCTGTGATCTGTAAAAAGGATCTGTAAATTTCCTCTAGTAAAACTTTAGGTATTGTTTTGTTTTTAAAGTGAACGAGGATATTTGGATTTGTGTATGTCATATGCCCTGGTATATGTGACTGTAGCCATTGCTATGTTTTTTCTCATTATTCCATTTTTTTCCATGTTTCATTAAACCTTTTGGTGTAGAGTATTTGCATGTTGTGTTACACTTAAGGTGTATGTGCTTACAGAAAGTTCTATGTCTAACAATGTTCTAACTGTGTTCAAAAAGGCAGAGCTTTGCCTTTTCTGTGATGGCAATGCTGAGTTCTTTTAATGGGTGTAAGGTGTTAATTTAAGTTCTTCCTTCCATTCTTTTTTTTTTTTGTCCTGTTTTCCGCTGCATTTTAGCAAGCGTGTTGTAGAGACACAGAATTTTTGAAGAAAAAGCTTGTATTAATCATTTGAATATTATATGTGGGGTTTTCTTCTTGTTTTGTTAATCATGCAGTTTTGTGAACAAAAAAGTTCTTTTAATGTAACTTTAAATCAGCTGGAAATAGTGTTCCTGAATGCTGAATTCTGATACCTGACAGCACTTGGGAGTTTTTATTGTTTTGTCATAGAGGGTTAAATTGGCATGGAAGTTGCTCTTTGATGGTTTATCCTCTGCCGTTTTCCCCTGAAAAAAAGTAATTATCTTTCCTTTCACAGCGAACAACTCTGCGCCTTTTGTTACTGTGGAGAACGGAGCTCATTAGGACAAGGAGACTTAAAACAATTCAGTCCAACTCCTGGGTATGTTATCCCATGGAAAAACCAGCCTTTAAATAAGAGTGAAGCCAGCGACAGCACCGATGGAGCTTGTGAGAGAACTCCAAGGCAAAACTCAGTGCCGCGCAAACAAAGAGGACAGAAGAAGTAAGTCCATTCTGCAATATTTTTTTTTTCCCATGAAGTTCAGGAAGCATCTTTACAGATACTGTACTGCAATAGGCAAGGAACTTGTATTTGTGAAAATGTGGTTCATTAATATTAGTCATTTTTTGGGGGAAAAAAACCCCAACCACAAGCCGTATAGGAATAGCTATCTCTTCTGCTTTTTAAAGATTGGTTGATTTCTCCCCTCCAGCGAGAATCTTGACTGTGGAAGAGCATAGAAAAGAAACATGTTGTAAAGCACAGCCGTACGGGTGAGGTTGAAGTGGCAGGATGCACCAGAGCAGAAGATAACAGACTTCTGACCCTTCGTGTATGTTGTAGAGTGGAGTGACTAGAAGGCTCTGCCCATCCTGTTGAAGCTTTTTCCCCCTCGCCCTCCGCAGCTGGCTCTCGCCATGGTGACAGTGTTGTTGGGGGCACGCAGTGCCCGTTTCTCGCCCTTCAGAAGTGGGTTCCTTGGCAGGTTTCCCAGCAGGGTGGCTTTAGCCCTCGGAAGGGCCGCGGCCCGAGTGCTCTCAGGTTGGTTCCGCCGCTGATGTACTGAAAAAGGGCAGGAACGTACACAGCTCCACGGTGAAGTTTTCTTCAGTGTATGGTGTATCTGGCGATGGCACGTAAGACGTGACTGATCGGAGAAGCGCGTTTTTCACATCTGTCTGCACGCGAGTTTTTCCCTAGCTATAGGCGTTCTGTCAGGCTGGGCTTGGTTAGACGCTGTTTCGTTCGGCGGCTGCCTGCGAGCGTGGGGATGGGGAAGCTCGGGAACAGGGCGGCGATGGCGGCGGGGCCGTGGGCCACCGGCGGGGCCCGGGTCCGGCCGGGCCTTGCCGCGCTGGAGGCCGGGGATTGGCTGCGGGCGCGGGGCCGCCGCCCGCCCGCGGGGCCCGGCCGAGGAAGCGGAACAATGAGGGAGGCGGCGGCCGCGGCCGCCCGTGAGGCGGAGCCGCCTGAGGGGCCGCGGAGCCGCCTGAGGGGCCCTGGCGTCGCGGGGCGGGCCGCTGTCCTTCAAATGGGGCCACAACGCGCTCCAGAGTATTTAATTGCAGGTTAAACTGGGACATTTGTTAAATGGATCAGTTTGATCGTGTGAGGAGATTTTTTTTTTTTAATATTAAAAATGCCTTGTCAGTTGGGATTTAGTTTTTTCTTCACGTTCCTTTAAACTTCTGTGTTTTGAGTAGGAGTTTAATGTTAGAGGTGGCTCCGCTGGACATGGGCGGTGTTCAGGACCCTACAGAATAGGTTAATTTGATGTTTTAGTCAGGGGAGTCTTCATGTCAGTACTGCCAGAGGTGGGGGTGGGGTGAGGGTGTTGCTGTTCAGCTTCTGTCATGGCGTGGGTCATGAAGATATCATGTAATAAGTGAAAGCTTTTATGAGTTTTTTTGGCAGAGCAAGAGGGATTTTTTTTTTTTCTTTTGTAACCACAAACTGATTTTTTTCCATGTATTTCTGAATGTAACTGTTGAAGTAGAGCACACGTGGTTTTCAGGAGGGCAAAGTTATCACAGGTTAAAATTTATTTCTTATCTTACTGGTGGTGGGTCATTTTTCAGCGTCTTTTATTTTAGAGTTTGTAAGCAGGAGAGTGGTCGGGAAGGAGGTGGGTTTGTGCTGTCTCAACTCTAGAGAAGTAACAGCAAACGCACATATTTGAGTTATTAATGGGGGAGAAAAATGAAGTTGAAAGAACCTTAATAGAAAGCGCAGCACCTCCTTTCCTACTGACTGCTGAAGCATCAGAGGAGATCCGGTCGCTTTTGTCAGTAAGCCTAATGCATAGCCTTAGGTGTCCAAGATACTTTTTTGCCTGCAAGAAATAAAGGAGGAGGAGTCATCACTTCTGTTTTATTAATGGTGTAATCTGAATTTTATGAATTGTTTTCTGTTGATATTAGAATTTGGGGAACAAATTTATAAGGTTATAAACTAGATCCTCCCATGTCAGGACAATATAGTAGTCGTCATATCGTTGCTTTTTTCAATTCCCCCCACTTCTTCCTCTCCTTGTCCCATCCACCCCACTGCCTTTTTTTTTTTTCTTTTCTTTTTTTTAACATGTTGATGGCATTGGATAAAGATATTTATTTCCAAGCAGCTTTTTCACTCCTGGTCTTTTTTTCTACCTTCCCCCCATAGCTGCTGTATTTTATTCAGGCACCTTAGCTCTGGCCGTGGCAGTCTCCTTTGAGGATACTGTCAATGCTGTGCCCGGGACCAGCTGTTAAGACCGCAGGGAGAGGGCCATCTGAAAGCTGCAGCTGGTGCTTGCCACTTACACCACTCTCTTTTCTTCCTTCTACATCTCTCCTTCCCCAGAGTAACACAGACTGCTTGCTGTTACCTAGTTCTCGGTGACTAGGGTTGGGCAAGTTTTAGTATCAAACAGAAGCAGACTTTAAAAAGTGCGTGTCCTGAAGAACTGGAAGAGAGCAGGTGGGGGAAAGAGGCATTTTACCAAGCACATTCTTTAGTCTATGGAATAGCAGCTTTAACTGAAAACTTTGTTATTGGGAAAAATGGGCTAAGGTATGAGGAAGAAAGATTTTTGTTCATGTTGATTTATATTTTATCATGTTTGGAAAAATTTATCTTCACTTTTCCTGAGTTTGGATCATTTACAAGTATCCAGCTAATTGAACAAAGAATATGGTCACTTCTAAGTTTGTTTTTCTGCTCCTCAATACAGATCTCGATCGAGTATAGCGTCATGTACAAGTGTAAGCACCCAAACTGCTTCCGATGATCAGGTTGTCAAATTCTGGGATGAACTCAGTTTAGTTGGCTTACCAGATGACATTGATGTTCAAGCCTTATTTGAGCCAACAGGTAAGATATGTTGCTATCCCCCTTTTTCCCTGTTCAGTAGTAGTACAGTAGCTACAGTGACAGTGGGTGAAGTTTTTCAGCTGTTGTTTTTCTGTGCTCTGGTGTTTGTCAAGTGTTTGATAATGCTTTCGTAGCTTTTGCCAGTGTTATGTGGCATGTTTTTATAGTCTCCTCTTCAAGTACAGGATGGAATTTTGTATGGGGAAATATTTATAATCTACTGCTGAACTGGTGTTCGGGTAGTAATAGCTTCAGTATTACTCTATTTTGGGAACAAAAGGAAGAAGAAACAAGACACAATTTAATATAATTCTTGAAGTCTTAATCCTTTAGCCTTACCTAATCTCCTGTTGCTAGCGCGGGGTTATTGGAAATAATGGAAGAGAATATTTAAAAGAGCAGTATTAATAGAATTATCAAGGCACAATACAGTTGCATATTTCCAGTATCTGCAGATTTTCTGTCAGAAAACTGTCTGGTTTGTCATCTGCTCTTTCATTTTAATGGAACTTTTCTTTTTACTCAGTTATGAATTACTTTTTCAGAAAGCATCTATGTCCAAATGCTTTGCCAGTAGTCTGCTCACGTATTTTGCCTCAAAATTAGAAATATATTTGTGCAGTAATATAAATGTCATTCTTTCATGAGTGTGGAAACTCATTTCAAAGTCTAATTAAAAACAAAAAATAAAATTTAACGGTTTGTTTTAGATAGTTATACCATAGTGGGGGGGTGGTGGTGGAGGGGGTTGGGGAGTTTATCAATTTGATTTTTTTTAAGTTGTTACTATTTGTAGACGACTCTTCCCAGGCCATTACAGAGATTTTGGGGGGAGGTTTTTTGTTGCTGAATGATTACGTTGACTAAGTACCTAATTTCAACAACTAGTGTAAAGCATCATGTTGAATCTAGTATAAAGCTGTTACGGAATTCCTTTGGAAGTATGCATAATTTACATTGTTTTTCCCAAAATTGAATTAGAAACTTCTTTTAAGAGATACCTGTTGAATTCTGCAAATTCTGACTTGTTTTTGTTATGTAGATAAACATTTTAATTACATCTCTATAATGTGTTTGTTGTATTGACACAGTTTTCTCAGTCATTTATACGGTGTTTCTGTTCATGCTGTATTTTGAGCTTTTACAAGTTTTGTGTAGAATTCTGAGGCATCACGTGAGAGCATGTTCTACATTAACATACAGATCTGTATCTGGTTCGTGGGAATCATAAGTTAAGAATACATACAGAGACAAATGTTACCTACAGTGAAACATAAGAACAAATGTAACTCTCTGTGTGTATGTCTCACACACAAACATTGTATATAGAATCATAGACTCATATACACCCCACTGTTACGATGATACGATCAGGCAGCTGAAAATTAGAATCAGATACACAGAATGTGCTGAAATGAAGAGGAAGGTGTGTGATGTATCCAAAAAATTGCAGTATATTTAGTGTCTGGTAGTAACCGCAATACATTTAGTGTATAATAATAAGGACATTAAACGTTGCAACAAGAAAAACAGGAGGAAGAGAGACTGTTCGTTTTAATCTGGCAAGTATTTACTACTAGAACTAAGTTCCATACTTACAGGAAGCGCTTGACAGTTGTACAACCAAAGCTTCTCTTCTTTCATAATGCATTAGGTCATTGCTGGGCTCATCACCGCTGTGCGGAGTGGTCATTGGGAGTCTGCCAGACTGAAGAGCAGCTATCGGTGAACGTGGACAAAGCTGTTGTCTCAGGGAGCACAGAAGTGAGTAAAAAGACTTGAATGCTCAATTCAGTGAGAAAACAGGGGAGTGGGTTTAAAATAAAGACAGTAGACTAATGCAATACAAGGTATGACCAAAAATATCCACATATGGATCTCTGAGTTCACATTTATAATAAGGTTTCCTTGGACAGGTCTTCATGATAAAATCTACTGTTGCAATTTATTAAAAAAGCTTATGGAGTTGCCTGGAATGTATCATTAATTAGTATTGAGGTAACTAGAACGTATGAAATACCTGACTGACCAAAAGAAAATACAGACAAAAGAAAAGTCGACTTCAAATTAGCAGATGCCCTGCTAGGTAGAGGAAGTAATTATTTTGCCAGTTTATATTTTGAAATTATATGACTCAAATACGATAAAAAAAAAAATCTCATTTACTTTCATACCAGTTTCAAAAAGCAGGTTAGTATCGGAAAACTAGTATTTACCACAAAGCCTATATAGTTACTTTAAATATTGATAGAAATACATATATAAATATTTAGTCTTCTAATTTGACATGGTAAGGTATTTGGAAAAGCAGATACCTTTAAAAAGGACAGACTCATTCTGATGTCATATTCTGATAGCATTTTGAAATGATGACGAGACCTATTTCACATTGGTTTTACCATGCATAGCTATGGTTTTTGGTTGTATTTATTCATGTTTTGTAGATTATTTTAATAATTTTAGGTTTTTCTACATTAATCAGCCATGCTATCAATAAATCTGTGTGACTTTTGCTGATTTTGCCATGATCATGCTTAGGCTTATTTTTACTCGATTCTTGGAAGTTTTTCATGTATTATATTAAAATAAAAAAATGATGCAGAAGATACCAGTAAATGTTCTTCACTGTGTGGACTAAAAAGGTGCTTTAAATCAAGCAGTATAACAGAGCCTTCCTTGCACCTTCTACTTTTACTTATACTGAATAAATGCTTTGCTTTGAATAATTTAATTGATTTCTGTGTATCTGCTTTCAAAATGAAAGACTATTCAGAATGAATGAACCTGACAGTATGAAGTTCTAAATGAGCTTGAAGATGTTAAAGCATTTGTATGTGTGTGTGCATGTATAAAAGATTATAAAAAGAATTGAAAGAACATCCAAAATTGGTTACTTTTTCTTTTAAATCTCCCTGCTGAAAAGTTCTCATCTCTGATGATGGTGGCTTGTAGTAATTTTGTGATCAGCTTATTCCCATCTGTAGTCATTTTCATTATAATATTTTGGTTTCTAACAGAAATCCTTGCTGCAATGTTCAGGCTTGTGTTTTGCTCTATTGAATTTCATCCTGTTTTCACTGTTTCAGTTCCGTTTCTTTTGATATGGTACCTTGCTCCTCCCCTGTGCCTCAGGGTGATGGTGCCTCACCTTCATATCGCTAGTACATTTGTGTAGATGTTTATAATGCAAATATTTAAAAAAGAATTCTTGAGGAATCCCACATCTCTGGTGTGATAGTTTCTATTCCAGCCCTGTCTTTTCATGTGCTGCTCCATGGCTTCTCTACTGATCTTTCCAAATTCTGCAAATAATGTTTAGATACCCCTGTTGCACATGTTTCAGTGCAATGCACAGAGATGAGAGAAACTTGAATCAAGTGCTATTCTGCATATTTTCTATTCAATCTTTGCTGAAACCGTTGAGAAACTTTCTTTGCTGTAATACAGCACTCAGCCAGGAAAGAAAGACGTTGTTTTAGTTACTGTCTTTATCCCCAGGGAGAGTAAAGTAAGGGTGCAACTGATTGTCTGATTCTAGAGGAGTAGCTAGACAAACCAGGACATCTTTATGCCATGGTAATACCAGGGAGGTTTTTACTTTTTTCTTTTTTCTCTCAAACAAATAATGAGCAAACTCTTCTGTAGTTCTCTGTTCCTGACCACGGAGCAGCAATGTGGGGTTTGCTCAAAGAGTTTGTGTGTAACTGGTTGGGAGCCTAAGTAATCCTGTGTTTGCTTGCATCCAGGCTATAGTGCTTGGTAATAATTTTTCACTGCTTTTTAACTTGCCACTAAGGTAAAGAAGGCACAAAAAAGAATAAGGTGCTGGTTATCCTATGCGATAGTGGAAAATTTAGCTTAAGGAAAGAAATTTTCTTTGCATGAGATATTTTGAGAAGTTTTGAATGAAAGCTATAGCAATTAATTTAATGTATGTTTTTGCATTTACAGCTGCTTGTGCCTTACTTTTGCTAAAATTTTGGGCTTCTTTCTAATGTGATGTTACTGCATTTTAAGAATAAAGTTTCTATTTAAATGTTCTGAATACTGTTGTCAATGCAGATGCAAGTATGTGCTCAAGGCATACAGAAAAATAGTTTAAATAAAAACAAGCTGTATGCTATTTCCTCTACTTGCCACCAAATTTGCTTTGGTTTTTTTTTTTTTTGTTGTTGTTTGTGTGGTTGGGGATTTCTGTCTTCTTGGAAGTCCCTCTGGCATGACATGGGTTTATGATGTGGTCTGCAGCACTGACATCTTTCCTTAGCCGGGAAAGTACGTTTTCTTTTCCTTATGTTCATGTACAGATTAATTTTCGACATGTAACAGACTTTTTCTTGATAGTGTAGTCCATTAGTCTAGGTCTTTTAATTTGCGGAGGGCATTCTGGGGCTGTTCTTACCTCGAAGGTCTCTTTAATTTGTAAGTTACATTCATGTTTCTCATTAGTTAGGCTGCCTATTGTTTGCAAATCTGTTTTAACTGGATATGACAGTGTTTCTTATTACTCTGTTTACCAGTTGAGATGTCCATTTGGCTTCACTGAACTTGTGATTGTGTTAATAAAGCTTGCGTAGACATATTTCATTGACCTGTTCCAAAGTATGTAGTTTGATTCATGTTGGTTTTCTTCTTGGCCTGCGTTTGCTGGAAGCTTAAAATACAGTACTATAGAGATCTCAGTATCTGTGCATGTTTCACGAAGTAACCTGCTTAGCATGTCTTTGTTCTTTGGTTCTTTCTTTTGGTTCACTCATTTTGAAGGGCTGGCAATTTATTCAGTGAGACGTCTGACCGATTTGTTACACGCCTTTGTGTGTAGACATAGGTGGGTTCTTTGACTTTCTTTGGAAGTCTTGGTTTTGCCTCTCTTTAATATTAATGAGTGCACGTACATACATCTGTGTATGTGAGGTATTTCAAATCTTGTGCATCATGTTGTTTTATAACAACAGAAAAAAGCTGGAATATACAGTTAAGTTTATGGTAGTAGATGTGCTCTAGCCCTTACGGGTGGTGTAGATGACTCATTTCATCTCATTGCTCGTCTTGCTTACCTTGCTTATCTCAGCAAGTGAGAATCACGGATTTTGCCAGAACCCCTTTCTCAGTTTAAAAAGTCTTGAGGAAGAACTGGTGATCCAGGTGACAAGCATGTTGTCAGAGCTTTTCTGAAGATGACTGTTAAGAATTCACATACTTATCTCTGGAGCGTGTGCAGTATGTAAGTTAAAGAGCCCGAACACCCAGACCTGGCAGTTCCTTCCCCCACTGCTTTACTTTAATAGGTGTTCATGGGATTTTGGAGTAATTTTGTTTGAAGCTTTGAAAGAAAAGAACTCCTCGGATTATAGGCAGGGGAGAGAAGACTTCCAGTGATTTTCTTGATCCAAAACTTAACTAAATTGCTTATAACTTGTAAGTGCTCTACTCAATACATAAAAATTACCATAGTAGAGAAGCTGTCATATTGTCAGCTTTATTAAGGATAGACTTTTATCAGTAAGGTGTTTCTACAGATCTTTGTGGTAAGATGCAAAGACAGTATGAAATGGAGACTTAGTAAAATAAACTAAGCAGAGGAAAATGATTGATCAGAAATTGGAGCTTTTGCTGGAAAAAAAATAAAAGATGTGATCAAGCAGTTTTCTGCTTTTTCTTGTATTTCTGGCTTCTTATGCTCCCTTAACTGTGGTGCTTCTTGATATTTGGAAGGGTGAACTTAACTGGCTTTACCATTTAAAATGGAGGCCTTTAGGGTTTGCATCTGCTCAGCTTTTAAGAAGAGTGGCTTCTGAAATATTTTCAGGTATTTTTAAATACTGTTTTGTAATTTCCTGGTTTATTTTACATACATTGAGTAGGTGGCTGTTCCTCTACAGTCAGCTAAGGAAATAATAATGTTTACTACTTGTGTGCCTTACATTGTCTATTCATAGCTCTTCTGTATGCTACGAAGTTCCAAATAAGGTGGGCTGCTTTTTCTCCCCAATATGTAAGTAGCTCCATTCAAGAAGTGAATTTAAGGAACACTCAGTAGATAATGTGTTTGAACCACTTCTGAACAAACAGTGCGCAAGAAAAGAATGCAATGGTAACCTTCCCAGCCAGCTTTCTCTTCTGATAAGATGTAGAAGGCAGTTTACAAGTCTGGGAGAATTTGTGAAGGACACTAAAGTCAAAGGAAACAGTATTGGTGGAAACCAAGAAGGAGGTTCCTATCTACTTAAAGGCTGGAACAGGGGAAACATGATACTAATGAACTGTTTAAAGCAGTCATTCCAAAATACTATATTACTCTCCATTTTATAAAATGTAGATTTCTGTTTGCTTTGAAACTCTGTATAGCTCTGTGCATATTTATCTACTTCAGTTTTCATTTTTTCAGTAATAGACAAGTGTTTCTTCGAGACCAAGGCTCTTGCAGCCAGACAGCTGAAAAATTGCTGTCTTCTCCCACCACCCATCCATTTTTTTTTTTAGTTAATCAGGGCAGTATCTTCTCTCTGTACAAGGCAGCTGTTTTCAGCTCCTGCTGAGTTTCTGGAGGCTGTGTTTGGCATGTTATCATTGCTGAGAACTGTAGGAGTTGTTGCTTTGCATAGAGGCAAGCTAATCAATAGTATCTTGCCTTGTTCCAGACTCAAAACGATCCGCTGTTTTGACACTCCTTTCTCCTGTAAGCCCTTTTCACATGGTAACGCAGTCTTGAAAATTTTTTTTTTAAGGCAGCTTCCACTGAATTCACTCACCAGAGGCAAGAGACTGCGCCGTTTGTAGATGTCTCCAAGTTGGGGCCATGTTACAGGGCTTGTGTATTAAATACCTTACTCAAATTGTTTCTTAAAGCCCTTTCCCTCTACTGTTTTTAATTCTTCGCACAAGATTCGATTTTAGCATGATGCCTACCAAGCTAAACCATAAAGAAATAAATTCAGGGGAAAATTGGGAACCATTTAAAATGTTTATACTTTTTTTTTGAAGTGTTTGTCCATATATATATAAGGGAAAAAAACCCCACCCTTTCTTCTTCTAAATAAACGTTTTGGTGAAGAAAACACAGCATGTTCTTTGAAAGAGGACCATAGGATCTCTGGAAGGTAATGCAGTTCTGCCTCTTAATGGATAAAAGATTAATCTTTTCATATTTTTGATATAACAAGAAAACCAGCCACTTACAAAGGTAATCATTTAACAAGAAAAAACCAAGATACTGAGAATGGAAGTATCAAAAGCCTTGTACAATATAAGTAACGGTCGCAGCTGTAAGAAAAGATAAGGAGGAAGAACTGACTGGTATACTTTATGTTCATATTACGGACTGAATTTAAGCTCTATTCAGTCAGTAACAGCAGAGTCTCAGAAACATCCAACTGTACAATTTCCCAACAAACACAATAAATGATGCAGTTTTATGTATCCTTAAGAACTGGTTATATTTCACAGTGGTGACTGCTTATACTCTAGAATATCACAGAACCTGAAAAATTCAGGTTAGAAGGGACATCCAGCCACCACCCAATCCAACCTCCTGCTCTAGGCTGGGTTGACTTCAAGGATGAGTGAGGATGCTCAGGGCCTTTTCCAGTTAAACTTTGAGAACCCCCACGAACAGTGATTTTTACAGCCTCTCCAGGCAACCTGCTACCTCTACTGTAAAATTTTTTTCCTTACATCCAACTAGAATTTTCCCTCTTCTCCTTTCCCGAGCATCTCTGAGAATTGCCTGGCTCTCTTTTCTCTGCAATCTCACTTTAGATGATGGAAGACTGCAATTAATCTCCCCCTCTTCCCTTCTCTTCTAAACAAACCCAATTTCTTTAACTTCTCCTCATAGGCCACATGCTCTACTCTTCATCATGACCCTCACAGGAGTTGCTCTAGCAAGGTGACTTCTCTTGCACTGGGGAGTTCTGAACAGTGCGTGGTTACTCCAGATGTGTCTCACAAACGCTTGAGCAGAGAACAGTGACTTTCCTTGACCTGCTGGCTATGCTTCAGCTAATGCAACCCAGGGTAGGATTGGCCTTTACCAGTGCAAGGGCACATGGCTGGCTTGCTTTCAACTTGTTGCTGCAGGGACCTTCGGGGGCTTTTCTGCAGAGCTGCTGCGCAGCCAGTAGCTCTCTGGCTTCCTTTGTCCCTTATGCACAACCCTGCATTTGCTTCTCTTGGACTTCACAAAGTTCCTTTGTCAGCACTTGTTTTTCCAAGCTTTTTGAGAAATGAGATATTAAAAAAAAAAAAAAAGGGGGGGGGGGGGGGGGGGGGGGAAG
>VFFE01007800.1:208003-369756 GCA_008921705.1 Burhinus oedicnemus
CTGTCCAGATGTCTCTGCAGAGCCTTCCTACCCTCAAGCAGATCAACACTGCCGCTTAATTTGGTGTCATCTGCAAACTTACTGAGGGTGCACTCAATCCCCTCGTCCAGATCATCAATAAAGATATTAAACAAGACTGGCCCCAAAACTGAGCCCTGAGGAACACCGCTTGAGACCTGTCGCCAGCTGGATTTAACACCATTCACCACAACTCTCTGGGCTCGGCCATCCAGCCAGTTTTTAATCCAGCGAAGAGTACACCTGTCTAAGCCACGGGCTGCCAGCTTCTCTAGCAGAATGCTGTGGAAGACTGTGTCAAAGGCCTTACTAAAGTCCTAGTAGACTAGCATCTCAAGAAACGGAGAATTTTCCTCTCTTGAGAGACATAAAACACACTGTCTCATTTATGTGCTAATACATAGTAGAGTATCAGTGTACCAAATCTTGGCAAAGTGTTTGATTTAGAGTTTTTTTCTGAGTACTTTTTTTGGGAGTTTGATTCTTAACAAGTGCAAATACTTTAACATGACTTTTCAGTCTTTAATAGTAGTTTCTGGCTTCATAACTTATTATCATCATGATTCTGACCTGTTGATTAGAAAAAGGAGCACATGATAATGAGAGACCAGTTTAGCAATAGTTAATTTTTATATCATATTCAACGTGTTGATTCTATTTACCAGAGGAGGACAGGCATTAATTTATGAACCACAGTTCGGAGGAGCATTTGTCTTCTTAGATGAAGCAGAAGGAAAGATGCACATTTTTAAACTAAATTTTATTTTTTAGATTTTTCTTTTGATTTGCTTTGTCCTGAGCCTTCTGTGAAATAACAGCTGTGTTTGTATCCCTACCTTTTTGTTTCCAAGTGTATGAAAAAAAACCTCCTGTGAATTTGTCTACGTAGCAAGTAGCATTGTCAGTGCACATTATAACTCACTGATTACAGTGAAACTGTGTCTTGTTCCTTCTTTGGTCCATAAGAAAGAAGTGCTAGAGGTTAACTGTCAGCTGTTGTAAAGGGACAATGACGAGTGCATGTATTCTAATATATAGATTTTAGGTTTAAGTAGTAAACTTTATTCAGAGCAAGAGTTTTCATAAACCATCATTTTTTCCCAGTGTATGAATATAATTTCTGTGACTTCATTGCCCGATTCCCCCTGCAATTTTGCAGACCTGAACAGAAGCACAATGTAATTTCTGGCAGGCAAATCTACATAAATGTACTTTCCCATAATAACTGCATTTCTGGAACACAGTAGCAAATGAGGAGGGAAAAGACTTGGGTTCCTTAGGCAGCATAAGACGTCTTTCCTTAAGACGGTTCATATGGCTTCATCTAAAGGAAAGTGATTTTTGAGCCTCACCTGTTCCTTTTTCTCTCCCGCTGCAGTGGTGCTGCTGGTTTCCTGCTGTGGTGCCAGGAGGCTGTTCTGTGGGAGCTCACCCTCTGAGCGCTCCCTTGGCACTGCAGTCGGAAAGCAGAGTCAGCCTTAGAGCTTTCAGTCTGTGGGGTTTTTTTCAAGATGAATGCTTTGAAAGATGCACCTTGCTTGAACTCTAGATGTCAAATGTGTGGATACTAGAATCAGGGGAGAGAGACTGTTGCTACAAAGACGTTTCTGAGAGGGTTTTGATGCTGAATAGGCGATAGGCATTGCAGATGCTAAGGGCAGTCTGTGAGGTGTAGGAAGCAGACAAAATGGACTAGGGGCACAGAGGGAGACTGAGAGAGAAGCAGCAATAGCCCAGAAATGAAAGCCGAAAAGCCTAGTTGAGAAACATGAAAGGGCTTATGTTCCTGAAGGAATTTCCAGTGCAGGTTTCCTTTATTCAGTAACATTCACTGAAATAATTTACTGAAAGCTCTGAAGTGAAATTGTTTAGTGTGTGTTCCAAACTGGTGAAGTGTGTTTCACAAAGACCTTTTCTTCCTTTTTGCATGACTTGAGTAGAAAACACTTTTTTCATAATACGCCCAAAGAAATTCTCTATATTCTTTTTTTCTCTTTCCCCCCCGGGTGTCTTTCTTAAATGTTACCCTAAGCATTAAGGCAGTGACACACTAGTTCATGTTGAGGCAGCACTCTGTTGCTGGGCATTTGCTTTCAAGAGTTTATAACCTATTTATACCAAGTTATTTTGGGGGCTTGTGTGTTAAAAAACAGGGAGAACCTGATCTCTGAAGAGCAAAGAAAGCTCACTAAAGGATAATGACACTGTCTCTTAAATCAAGATTGTACCTTCTTCCTCAGCTAGTGCTTCAGTTTGCTGGTGGGACTGAGCCATTGTGGTGCTTTGTTGTAGAACATGAGAATATGGAAACTTGGGCTCTCCTTTTCTCCTCTCATTCTATGCTCAGCGGCAGTAGCATTGTCCTTCAAGGTCTATGAAAGAAAGAAAATGATGATATAATGCCCTCAAATTGTAAATGTGGAGCAAGGAAATAACAAAATAGTATTTTTAAAATTTATGAAAATATTTACAAATTTATTTGAATTATTATCCCATTAATATTTTCAGCAAATAAGAAGATTGGAGCTCTATATATATTAAAAAAAGGCAGGAAAATGTACCTATCCCTTAACGAGCATGCCAACAGTAAGCCCATAGAAACTTATACAAGGAAGTGTAGCAGCACTGCCTATCTGCTCACTTTTGTAGGTATTTGAATGCAACCCTTATTTTCCTACCTTACTGCCACCTCACTTGTGGCTGCTTCTTATTTAAATATTTTATATTCAGTCTTTTCCATAGCTAATGTGGATCGATCTGTAGGTTTGTTTTAATGTTAGTGCTTAAGGGTCTGATTTTTTGCCTTTGTGTGATGGTTAGATTTATGAAAAAAGACTAATCAGTCTTTTGTAGTTAATATTGGTTAGTTTTAGTCAGGGACAGGTCCTCATTATGCTGTGAGCATTATGGAAATAAAAAAGCATCTCCCTTGCCTTCAGAGGCTTGCTCTTTAATAGACAGCACATGAATAAAAGGAAAAAATACCCCTGTGAGACAAGTTGTAGGTATATTTGCTGCACTGTGCCATTGTTTGGTTAGTGTTAGACAATTGACTCCAATCTTGCTTTCATAGTAGTTTCCCTTTTAAATAGTATTTTATTTAAACATGTCTTTAAGATTTTTCATGGATGTAGGTCACGTGCCTTTTTTTTTTTTTTTTTTTGAATGAGAGCTTTAAAGTCAGTCTCTTTAATGAAATAAGCGTTATAAAGTGGGTTTGATTATTCCAAGCAAAAGAGTCTGAGTAATATTTTACCTAATATAAATTATTATGGGTTTTCATTTGGGGTTTTCACCCATCCTCAAAAAATTCATACAAACATATTTTAATTTAAAACTCAGGAGTACTCGTATTAGTCTGTTGGCATCAGTTTGCTTTTAAGCAGTAGCCTAAAAGCTGCTTCTGAGATTGGTGTACACAGTAGCTTGCAAAATCAAACCATTAGCAAAAAATAGTTTTGAACTCCCTAAAGATTTTGTTATTGACTTCCATTAGTGTATGTTCTGTCCCAGAGTTGCAGATTGAGCATAAATATTGCAGACATCAGTATGAAGTAGTCCCATTAATGCAGGTGTCCTTGAGTGTTTTTTTAATAACATGGAACAAATCACGCATGAGAGAGACATCTCATGAATCTTCACAAATGTGGACCAACTGCCCTTCATGTGCAAGTGCATAACACTCAATGATAAATACAGACACTGCTTGCATTAAAGCTGTTTTTTCTAATGATCTAGACTACTACTGGTAGTCATTTTTTTATGTGAAAGAATTAATCTTGTTTATTTTCATTTATATAATTGTCCTCCCCATTCTGCACATCTGACTTGGGAATAAAAAATAGGCAGACCAATGGTAGGGCTGCTGCCAGTAATGAACTTGTAGGTGTTCCATGAATCCTAGTCATGGTTAATATTAATAAGAGGAATCCTATTTAATAGTATTAATTGAAAACTGATGAAGTGGCGTGTTCTCAAATCAGCACTTCCCATAAGCTTTTTTCGTGGTGTGTTTTTAATTCAGTGATATTAATGTATTCCTTCAAAGATGTCGTGTTCCTCTTCAGTACATCGTGGGGGGAAAGTAGCTGTTATTTAATAAATAAATAAATGAATTAATGAATAATTGCTTCCTGAAACGTCTAATATTGGTAAAACAACTTGACACCCCCTAAATATATTGCTGTGACATGGTCTCACTTCAAATACGATGAGAATACATGTATTCAATCTGCAATCTAGACAATTTTTTTTTTTAGAACACTGCAGGTATTTCTGCATCTAGCCTTCTCACTTCCAATTTTTAATTAATAAAATACTGTTTCCTTCTGTTTAAAAAAAATTTTCCCCGTTCTGCTTCTGTATGAAATTACCTTGCAAAGAACTGGGAAGAGTGGCAGATTCTGCAGAGTAAATGGTGAGTCTGGATCTAAATAAACTGCTGTCAAATATCCAAGCAAATACTGGTTGTTTTTTATTCCTTTCAATTACCACAGGTTGTTATGGCAATATTAGGTGTTATTTGTATGGTATTTCCAGGGAGATGTGTTGACAAATCATAAACCTTCAAAAGCTAATAGAGGTTTTTAGAGAAATAATAGAAGGTGACTGTTCAGATGCTATCATAATTCTTTGAGCTTTGTGGGGAAAATGCTCATTTTCCAAAATGTAAATGGATTTGGTGCATTGAATAGATAAGAGTTTCAGGTTTTCCAAGCGTCATACCAGCTGAGGTTTTTTAATGAGAGTAACTTGAAATAGATGGTGAATTGTTGGGAAGACTTACTGTTACGCATCCATCACATCAGAATGTGCCTTGGGCACCTCCAGAATGTTTGTTTTCTGTCAGATGGAAAATACTGTGATGGATAAATCCCCCAGAAAAGGTCGGGCCTGGCAGCAATGCTCACTCATCTGAGGAACTAAAAGGTCAGAATACCGAAGATGCAGGTAAGACTAGAAGCTGAGCATCACAGTAACGTATGGTTGTACTTTCACTCTTAATTTTGTGTGAGCCTGTTGTGTTTGGTACTTCTGGAAGTTCATTTCTGTAGGTGAGTGCACTGTTACAGTCTTAGTGCACCAGTTCAGTGTTTTTCAGCCTTTGCTGAACTCCTTTAATTGAAAGAAATCCATTTTGTGGAAACTTCCTCTTGTATTACGGGCGTTTTTAGTAAAGTAGTCATCCTAGTACTGTGACAGCGTTGCTATCTTAATACTACCACAGAATTAGGATGGTCATCTGATGCTAAGATTTCCATGCCATCAGATAAATTGGTTTTAGAAGACAGTGATTGACTGTTTATTGTTTTAACCATCTGAACAGTCTCTCTAATACTGCTGGACCACTCACATGAATTAGCTGAGCAGCCTGTGTCTCTCGAAGAGTTTATCTGTAGATTGTTATTAAGCCTAGGAACCACAGTGAAATAGACTTTCCGCTGTGTTAGTGTGTGGACAGTCTAAGTTTTGGACTTGTAACCTTTCTGTGGACTTACAGCTCGGTCTGTGTGGAGCAGTGGGAAAATACACTGTCCAGAGCGTAACGCAGAATCCAAAATACAACTCTCAGAATCTCCGGCTGGCTCCTGCTCTTTCTCCAGGCCCGTGTCTTTCGTTGACCCAAATTACTTCCTCTTCACTAGTTCTGATGTATAATTCATGGTACTTCAATGTGGTTTTACTTTTGATAAAGGAATGGGATTTCCCCATTTTACTGTAAACTTAATGAGAAAAAGCTTTTAGGACATTATTCTAGTCCTAGTTTAGCTATAACCAGGTAAGAATAAAAATATGAAACCCTCCTTGATCTGTCATAATGCTTTTCCTTAATCTCTGATGAAGAAATAGGACTGTGCTTTGACTGTATGCCACATATGAAACAGAAGCTTCATCTAATTGTTTGTGCCTTACTCCTTCAAGATTGTAAGAAGCCTGTTATACATAGATAGCAACATTAAAAACCACACGGAATCTTGTAGTGGAGAAAATGAATTTTAATATAAAAGAGACCAGGTGGGAATTGGTGCTGGAACAGAAGTAAATATGTACATTTACTGAGGGAATCTGTGACATGTAAAGCGTAACACTGTTTCCTGGCAGTTTTTTTCCATTCGATGGTACTAATACCTCTATAATTAAGAGCAATGGAAGTATTTAGAGGAAAACTGTATACTGCTATAAACCATTCTCTTTTTAATTGAACAGCTGTAATTTCTACCAATGGAACAAACTATATTATAAGAAAATGATTATTAGTTTAAAATGCAAAGTTAAATGAATGCAAAATTAACAAACAGATGGTGAAGAATTATTGTGTTTTATTTTACTCCTGGGTAAAAGGGCTCATGCATGATTGTAAAAATGTCATCACACTTCGTAAACCTGAAAGCAAACAGAATTTGCAGTTGTGCACATCTGTTTTGGGACACTGCTAAAGGGTTAGAAGAATCAATGTTGTTTTCAAATAAGGGTATTCATCAAGAGGATATCATTTACTTAACAGTTATGGCTTCTGCTAAGCATCAGACTTAATGTTCTGTGGAATTCATTACAAAATTTGGCAGCTTTTTTCTTCACATGCTACTGAGGCAGCATGCTGCAAAACGAAATGTACAGGCTCTTCTTATCCTCCCCTCCCCGAACCCCAGAACAACAGTTGAATTACCTGCTAAATGTTTGACCAGCAATTTCATGATTTTAAATTCCAGGGCAAGATGTTGCACTTCATGATGCTTGCCCAAGGAATGTCAGTGATGGAATAGAATGGAAGGACGAGGGCTTATTTGTTTATTTCAGTAGCTAGTGAATTAACAAAAGGATTGTGTAATGTTTGGGGATACCATGTTTTGGGAGGAGGAATGGGAGAAATATCTGTAAGTGACTAATTTAGTCAAATTGAAAAAAAAACCAAACAAAAAACCCCGAAAAAACAACCTAAAAGCCCCAGCCAGATAAAACATATGAAGCTTTTATTAGAAAAGAAATTATATTAATGTTTCAAGCTGGTAGTTTCAAAGTATGCCATCTAATTGCTTTATTTGAGCTCAATTTACAAGAATTAGTGAACTGAAGATGTAGGATTTTGTTTACTATGACTCTGTGCCATTTGGAGAGCGCAATTTAGGAACAGCCAAGGAAATAGGAATTATGAACAATAAGGTACTGATTGCAGTCAGTGGGGAAGGAATACTAAGGAGGTGCTCACTAATGAGGAAGGTATTAAAGGCAGGAAATTCTTGTATTTTTTTGTTTCTGTACATAATCCAGAGTTCCTTGTCACCTCATCCCTAGTACTACCTTGTAAATTAGGTGTATCATTGAATATATATGGTGACTTTTGCTCACATTAACTTTCTGTTAAACTGAGTTAATATATCTACAAAATCTTTGTTAAAAGAACGCATTATTAAGGCTACAAAATCAAACACACAAAGTTAGGACATGCCAGAAGAGAGGTTCTCTGCACACAATTAATATCCTTTTCACACAGTTAATATCCTTTGTGCATATGCCTGATTATGCAGTCTTTAATTGTATGATCACATGCAGAACAGCTAGTGCTTAGTTCAGTCCATAGGATGGACATTGTTGTCTTAGTAAAAACCTCTTCAATATTACATTTTTTCATTGTTGTTCAGTGTGTAGGTATGTAGACTATCCAAATACTGCTTAAAGGAAAGAATTACTGATTTCTGTTTTTCTGTCATGTTTGTACTATAATAAACATGTGACTAACTTGTCTATAAGTTATTTCTAAATAGCAGATTTATGTGGCCTTTCTATGCATCTTAGGCTCCGTTTTCCCGAAGAGAAGTTGAACTTTTTTCTTTTTTGTCTTTTTTCCATTTTTTTTTTTTTAAACTTAAAAATATCTGTTGATTTGGATGGCAAGTTGAAAGAGTTTCAAAAATACCCAGACTTACTTAAAAAATTGCACTGATATTGCAGTTCTTTCTTTACTCTGTTGGAATTGTGAGTGCACAATCTATGTAGAAGTCAAGACTGTATTTTATGGGGAAAAAAAACCCCAAGCTTTTAACATTAAGGTTAAGGACTAAAAAAAACTTAAGAAAAATTTTAGTTAGTGCGCACCCAATACCATAAAGGACCTCTGTGGAAGAAGTAAAACTGGAACTGTTCTGCGGGTCATCATTCAGTTGCCATAACTTAAGTGGCTTTTTTTTTTCCCCACAAGCAATCCACAACTTTTTTCAATACATGCTTTTTCCCCTCTACAAATTAAGCACAGTCCTAGAAGTAACATGTTTCTTTAATGCAGAGACTCCTTTTAAGCGGTCTATTTTATGCAGTAAATCCATGTTTGAGCTGCAGTCCTTTTTGTGCTTTAGCATACGTACGTAGTTATAGTTGTGCATAGATGTGTCTGTTCATTCCTTTATCTGTGTCTCTCTGTATGTGTGTTGCCTTGTAATTGTCTGACTATATCATTTCCTTGTGTCAGGGAAAAAAAGGAGAAGGCAGACCTCCCAAACTGCAAGTTTAAAACATTTATGGCTACATATAGACCTCTGCTATTTGAGCTGGCTAAGTGATAGTGACGTAGCACTAGGAGTCAAGAGGACAGCGTACCTCTCCTACTTGTAGTCTTCATCCAATTTCAGTTGCCTCAGACTTCTGACTTCTTGGTCAAGTTGATTTTGTAGCCACTTCCGCTCTTCCTTGTTCTTCCTGCGTCCTCTCTCCTTAACCTTTCTATTCCCTTTTCTCCAGGTTCCTTTTGAGATCTGTCCCTTCACTGTTTCCTATGTCTTAGCACATTGGTTCCCTCAGCTCTTTATCCAATTTTAGTGTGTAGTTTTAGTTAATTGGCCCTTGAAGTGTCATCCCTGCCCCTCCTCATCTTCCATCTCAGTCCATGGTTTCTCCTCCCAGTCTCATCAGGCTCGTTCACACAGTGTAGTTAGTCCCTTTTGTCTCTTTGACCCATATTTGTCCATCTGCCTGTGTACTGGATATTCTCCTTCCCCAGACAATTTAAGTGACGGTAGTATCACGAGCCTTAGGGATGTCTACTTTCCATTGCAGTGGCTTGTTGTGCTTAGGCTTAGAGTATTTATTACAGACTTCCTCTCTCTGATCCTTGTTAGGCTGGAGCAATCTTTGCAGAAGGAACACATAATCCGATCAGTGCTAGAAATTGGAGAGAATCAGTCATGATCAATGAGAGTAGATTTTTCTGTGATTTTTTTCACTGACAATCTTTTGGAAGTGTTTTATGTTAAAAAAATAGTTTTCTCAAGCTTGGTCACATCTGGATAGATCTGTGGGGTAAGGGCAGAAGCTGCATCCCCCACACTAAAATTCCTGCCAAATTGCAAGTCCTGTGAGTGAGGTTGTTTTTAAGATGAGCAAAATGTTTTTCTTACTGACTTTTCTATTCTCAGAAATGGCTGGAAAGTTTTGACTAAGTGTTCCAAAAGTATTTAAGAGAATTTAGGCATGTGTTATGTGGAGCTCTAGCTCAACTTTTTGTCACTCAGAAAACGTATGTTAATAGAACAAAATTTATATGGAAGTCTTTGTAAGGAGTACACATTCACATCCCTTCATTGATACTGCCATGCTGACAAAACCTTTGGTGTGGACTTAGCTGTGTTACCAATAGAGAACTTTTGTCAACATGTTTTAGGCAGGTTTCAGCTCAAGACTGTCATCTAAATGTAGACCTCCCTGTGGACATGTCCACCTATGAGCTGTATTTAAATTCCAGTCATAGGCAATGAAGGTCTGGCCGGTATTGTCAATGGAGCCCGAAAATAGACACCCGCTGCTTGATCAACTGAATTGCGATGAAGTAAATTCCATAAAATGACTAAGTCTCTATTAAGTGTAATGGGAGCTTAAACGCTTGGCTCATAGGTAGACACTAAATTTAGAGTCTGAAATTTAGATGTCTTCGTCTCAAGCCCTGTGTCATTTGGAAGCACAATGTGACTCTATCAGCAGTAAATTCTGCTTTCACTGAGTTTCTATTAAATGGCTTTGCAAATGTAATTATGCCAGCCTAGCTGTAGTTACAGAGGATCTGTAGCATAGACATAACCTATAGAACGCATAAGCCACTTCAGAATCCTTACATGTGATGTACGAACGTAGGAGCTGTGCTGGATTTAGACAGAAAGCTGACTTCATCCCATTATCTTCTGCGATGACCAGTAACATGCCTAGAGAAGATCATCAAAATCAAGCATGTAGCTATGTTTCCCTCAATTTTTTTTTTTTTTTTTTTTTTCAAACCTCCAACAATTTGTGGCTCAGACTGTGGTCTGCCAACAAAGAGAAGTGTCTACACGTACTTCTTAAGACCTTCTGATGCATGAATCAAATGGAACTGACACAATAGTCTGTTCTCTGAGCCTGCCAAAAAGCAGTCTTAAACCAAAGCTGATGATTTCTGTTCTTGTCTTGTTTGTCCTGAAGTTGCTGATGCTGAAGCCTAGTAATCACAATTTTAATTACATTAAACATTATTGACCTTCTCATTGTTGACATGATAACTAAACAACAGGCTTGTGTGTGCCCTTTTGTCACGGTGGATATTAGATGAGAATTAAGGGAATAGTTGGTTGTTAGCTGTGGGGAAGCTTAGGCTCACTCAAAACATTTATGCTATCCTAAATCTTGTAGAAAGTGACAAGGTGAATAAAAAAAATGCTTTTCCTCATGAAAGTGTGAAAAAAGCAGCAAATGCAGAGTGTGTGGAGGAAACCATATGCATGCAGTTATTTCACTAGCTTATATAATGATGGGGAGAATACAACTTCAAGGCACCCAAACCCTTCTGTGGAGCTTCTGAGTAGACAGAGTTTGGGAACATTTCAGATTATATGAGGAAGAATTTGTGTGCCGTAAGGTTTGCATGTTTTTCTTTACCTACTTCAGATACCAAAAAATCTGTCTCCCTTAGCAAACGTGCTTCTTACAGGTTATTAACCTATCACAACTATTATGAAAAACACGCCTGCAGAACATGAATGCTTTATTGTCCCACTTTTTAGATGCCTTGGTATTGACATTTAATGTAATTTTTTGTAAAAGTGAAAAAGGATTGCCTCCTTGGTGGGAACGAGAAACAAAGTAGCGAGTTGTAGAGAGCCTGAAATCTCCACACTTAAAGGAACTTTTGCTTTCTACCTTGATTACATGTGTTGAGTCACTGATAGTGCTGTTAGTTGTGATCATTTGTATGTTCTTACCTTTTTTTCATTATTCCTGTACAGATAACTGTGCGTGTTAGGGACAGATGGAGTATCTAGTCAAGAATTCTGCATTGGAAGACAGTCTTTCTAAGTCACATGTTGAGCTTGGTCAAATTGCATCTCCAGTTGTCCATGGTTTTTCATAGTTTTAGAAGCAAAACTTGATAGCTTGTTTCTACAATTGGAATTTATTTGTTTTTAAATGTACTTCAGAGTACTCAGAGCATGAAGTGGATACCGTAGTAAAGTTTTAATACATGCTGTCTCTGTTAAGAACACTTTAATTTTAAATTACAGTTATAAGAGACAAATCTGAATTTTAATTTCTTCAATTTTGGTATGTGTTAAGGATTGAGGAACAAATAACTGATCTCTGATTGGATTGCTTGTTATAAATTTAAGTAATTTCCAAATTTGTGACATGATTAATGCAAAATTAAAAAATTAGTACGTAATTTCCAGTACTCTTGGAAATGTGTGTTATTTAGTACCTTTCCTAATCGGTAGTTCGGTCGAAAGTCATTAATTCTTTTTATATTGCCATCCTTCTGCATTGTGCTCTTAAGTGCTTTGTGGTACTTAAAACAGTGTATTTGACATTAGAGGTGCTAGTGGTGATTACTGTCTATAAGCAATATATAGCTTTTTCTAGATGATGGGGTAATCAACGGAGATTATCAGAACTACCAGGGAACATACTTCATTAATCACCATTTATACTAAAATTTCTTTGTGGTCTCATTAATGACAGGATGTTAATGTCCCGTTCTCCTTAGTTACGGGTTTGTATGATAGCAGTTTTCAGTAGCTAAATAGTCTGAAATTTGTTCTTACAGGTAATAAATTAAATTGTTTAACTAAGGACAGATGGCTTGTGTGCATTTTTGGGTACACTATTGTAAAATTAAATTTGCTTATTGTTATCATAGGTTTTGTCAGCTGACCTTTTTAGAGCTAAATAAGTTCATATCAGTGAAAACCTTTTGTCATTTTGCTTAAAAAACCATTTTGCAATGCCTAATACTAACATTTAACTTTACTGCACTAATCAGGTTGCAACTAAGTATTTATTCAAAGTCCGTATTTTAGCCTTTCTTTAATGTCCACCTCCTACGGGTTGCTGAGACAGTAATACTATAAAGTAATTCTAAGGGCGATAAAATCATGATAAAATAGGACCTCTGATTTGTTCTTAGTACTATATGGATAAAATCTTACATTGTCATGAACACAGGCATCTTTTCTTTATTTGAACTTGTGTTGAGTTTTGGAATGCTTCAAAGTATGGAGCAGCAGGAAGGTTGATGTAAAGTTGGGATCTGTCTTTTGTCCCCGTTCCCCCCCCCCCCCCCCCCTTTTTTTTTTAATGATTTAGGGAGGTTAGAAAATGTAAACAGTAAGCTGTTTCTCTTGCCACCATTTTACATTTTGACCATCAGTTTCCGTTAAAGCCAGTAGCATTTGTGACATTCTAGCATGGCGGTATGAGGTTTTGTTTTCCTGAAAATTTTCTGTGTGATTTCTGTTACTCTGTTTCATGGAGAATGTACTCCCACACAACTCGAAAAGAGAGGAGGTGATAGATCAGGTTTTCTTATGTTTTCTGTTAATGCACTTAGTTCTTCCTCTTCTGCTATATTTATATAACAATGTCATATTTGATCCAATGGGATTAGTGAATAAACGGAATTTTAAAATGAAATTTGAGAGACTGCATAGCTATTTGCTTTTAAAAATCAGATCCTTTTCTGTCTGTATGAAAAAAATCAGATGTAAAAGAAAAAGGTGAAAAAGACCAAAGTAGAAGGAGGTGTGTACAGTTTTAGATGATGGAAATTACAATAGTAAGAAGTAGCAGAAGTATGGACGGGATCAGAGCTTTCTTGCTATGGACAAGTGCACTAGGAGCACTAGGAAAACGGTGACCAATGAAGGAGTTCTTGAGTAGGAACATAGTCTGCTGACTCTGCTTTAGTGACATTTATTTTATTGAATGTACTATGAATAAGTAATGAACTGTCTCTCGCGCTTTCTGACACCTTGTAAAATTTTTTTCTGTAGAACAGGACTGTAAAATTACTTGATCCATAAACAAAACAGTGTTTGGCTTGCTTTCACAGCTTACCATTTTTCCATACCTACTCTTTGAATACTCGGATTCAGCTTCCACCCCCTTCACATAATGCCTTATTTTCTGCTCATGCTAATGAAATCGAAGACTCCATACTGTTTCTGTTACTGTCCTCATACAGTGTGGTAAAGAGACTTGCATTTCACTGGCAATATGATTTATTCCTTGCTTCCAGCCTCCTACTGTCCTGATGCCGTATTTTAGCAATAAAGTAGTAAAGTAGTATTTGTTACTGAGTTTATTTAGCAGAGCTTTTAATTTTTTTTTTTAATAATTAACATACTTCACAGTTCATATCCATACTTTTTTCATGAAGTTCAGTTAGTTGTAATAGGTGCATACTTGTTCTTCTGGGGTCATAGCATGTGGCCTGATTTCAGAGAAGCGTTGGCTTCCACTGCTGGAAAAGTAACTCTTCTCATCAACAGCTGTTGCCAAAAAAATTCCCTTTGGGCATTTGTTTCTTCAGACTGCTTTATCTCTCTTATAAATTCAGTAAATGTTGATATTCTGTGCTTTTTATTTGCTTCAGATGATATATACCACATTGTTTTTAAAGTCTGTGTTTTACTTAGCTGCCAAATGCTTTTCATTGCCAGTGCAGTTTAGCAGATGGGTTTGAAGGGTTCAATTAAATGTAATTTGGCCTTCCATTTTTCTTCCAGCATCTTTACATGGCTCTTTAAATCAACATCAACATTTTTCAAGGCTTTGCAGTAATCCTGTAGTTTGCTCGTTTCTAGTAATTTCATCATTTAGTCATACAGCATTTGGGAAAAGGTATATTCTGATTTTGCGTTTGTTATGTACCATTGTTCATTGGTGGTTTTGAAAAACAGATGTGATGTTTAAAAATGCCATTTGTATTGCTATTTAATCCGTTATTCCCAGCTTTTAATAAATGTTGGATTCTTTGAGTGCTTGCGGTTCTTTCGTGATTTTCTCTCCTGGTTAAGGGTTAATTATGGGATCCGACAAAGTCTCTGTTGAATGCTTTTTTGAGGGACACGTTTTGGACCTTAGCTCCTCCCAAGTTCTCATTCCTACTGTTTCTTACCGAGTAGTATCTTTGAAACACGTGTGGCCTGTCTGTAAGAGTTGGGTGTTGGCTATAATCTGGGCCATCTCAATAGGATGGAGGATTGTCAAGTACAAAATAGCGAAGTGGGTTGTATGCTGTTTAATGTGCAGCTGCAGTCATGAAGTTGGAGGCTTTGGGCTATATTTTCATGATTTAACGTCTAATTTCAAGATTTACCTTTTACGACATCCTCAGCGAGTGTTTACTGCATGTATTGTTTCCTAAAATGAGTTTTTGCATGACTTTGGTTTTGTTGGCAGTCCTTAAATGTAATTACTATTGCTACTTTCTTCACCTGCTTCAGGAACTCCATGTTATTGTTTGCTCATGTTGTCCCCCCTCCTCTCCTCTACATTTTGGCTAGTAAAATAACAGAATACATCTCTTCCATACTGTTAGTAGGTGTTAGAGAAATGGGTAGAGATGAGATGTCTTGTAGATCTGAAGACTAGATTAAGCATTGTAGCAGAGAAACATGGCAGTAGCTATCCTTAGTGACCTACTTTTATTTCTGTGCCGAAGTGTTCTATGTTTTTACACTGCAGTTGTGTTTAGCATAAACTAGTATTTTTTTTTTCCCCCTTGTCCAGACGTGGTGCAGGCAGATATTTTGCTGAAGACATTAATTTAATGTGGTTTTAAGAATGTCAATGTAGCTGTTAACACAGGCAGCTTTGTGATTTGTATTTTCGTCTGGACTGGTTTTGTTATCTGTGGACTTGTAGTAGTGCTTTTTCATGCCTAATTTCATGCCTAATTTCATGCCAGGCTTTGAAACACAGAAGAATTATGGTAATAAATATTGTCTGTATTCTAAGACTTAAGCAGATGCAGTATGTAACTTTTCTTTGATTTGGTATATGTTCATATTTGGATGTTACTTGATGCTTGAGCTAGTAATCAAACATGCCAGTGTTAGTGTTTTTATTATGAAAAACAAGAGTCACCGAGCTCAGTTGTTGCTGTATGTTATGTATGCCTTCCTGTGAGCCACTGACCTGTTTTTTCACAAGTTTACTCCAAATCTTACAGTGCTGTGCTCTACCCTTAAAAAGTATTGTTGCCTTGGTGAAAAATTGCAAAAGCATGTTACAGTGCTTCAGGGACTGTGATGAATCCAAGAAAGAAAAAAGGCTGATTAACTGAATCAGAAAGGTGTGGGTGATATTTTACAAGCAGGCTGATGGAATCTGTTCCCTCTTGACTAGAGAACTGGAGGGTTATTGGGTAGTTCTTTCTGAGAAATTATTTCTTTACAAATGTGACTATGGTCTCTAATAATAATCATGCTTATTTATGACTTCTCAAAGTTTGGTGGTGATACTTGTGTAGCCTTGAAAGGAGAGATGAGAAGGAAGTGCTAGGTTATGTAATGCGTTATCATCCTAGAGAGAATTGTATAATGCCAGCAAGATTTTCGGTGGAACATGATACTTCATTTCTATTTGCATTTCTGAGTACAGCGTCCGCAGTTTGACATTACAACTTACAGAGCTTGTGGTTTTTAGTTATAACCTATTGATAGCATAGTGTGGTCTGCCTTTATTACTTGGAATAAGTCTCCAAGCCTCTTTACTGAAGGCATAGCTCAAGTTAGATAACATATAGAAGAAAAATGCTCTTCTGTGACAAGAAGAACCTTGGTCATCAGAGTGCATTTAGAGTGGGTTAGGTTAAACATTTTAAGTTAGAAAGATCTGGGAGTGCCACTGAAAAGACACAGTGCGCTGGTTTCCTTCTCCTCAGTATTCAGTCCCTTCTACTGGCCAAGGTGTTTGTCCGTTAAATGAGGGGAACAGATCTGGCTTAAAAATTACAGGAAAAAATAGTGTTTGAATGATTTGTCATGCTTGTTTTTCAGCGATGTGCATATTGTAAGCACCTTGGAGCCACTATCAAATGCTGTGAAGAGAAATGTACCCAGATGTACCATTACCCCTGTGCTGCTGGAGCAGGCACATTTCAGGATTTCAGTAATTTGTCCCTCCTTTGTCCAGACCATATTGATCAGGCTCCTGAAAGATGTAAGTACCCAGTATTCAAATGGCACAATTAGTACAAGGTTTTATGAAAACTGCTCTGTGGTAGGATCAGCTTAAGAGTGCAGTTGTTTAGACCTGTTTTCTCAGTTTGTGTACCCAAGAATTCATGCATGTTCATGTATAACAAAGACGCAAGTTCATACTCTTCTGTTTTTAAAGACTGGCAGTGGTGCACAGCAAAGTTAGTATTTTTCTTTTTTCTTAATGACACAACACAGGAAGGATTTACTCACAAGGCTTGTCTTCCATCAGGTTTTATTTCAAATTGATAGGCTTGCTTACTTGCCCTAACTTAGAGCATATTACAAACACTTCTGCTAAATAATAGGTTTAGATCTGCTAGGAGCTTTATTTTGTACTTGTTCCAGAGAAGAGTTGGTCCTAAAGCTCTCAGTTTTGTCTAGAGGAGAATAAAACTGTTTCTTTTGGTAAGACTTTATTAAGGTTTAAAGTGAAGGTACTTTTGTTGCGACAGGATTAGTTGAGTATATCAGAAAACCAAATGAATTAGTATAATATAGTAAGTATATTAATTAAATCTGTATTTCATAAGAATGATCAAGTTTTGTATGTGTAAGAACTACTAAAGAATTTCTTGGCTTCATTGGGCTCATGGAGTTGTTCATGAATTTGAGCAAAATAATAATTGAAAAAATGATTTCTTTATAGCAAAGGAAGAAGCAAATTGTGCAGTGTGCGACAGCCCTGGAGACCTCTTAGATCAACTTTTTTGTACTACCTGTGGCCAGCACTACCATGGGATGTGCCTGGACATACAAGTTACACCTTTAAAACGAGCAGGTTGGCAGTGTCCTGATTGCAAAGTGTGCCAGAACTGCAAGTAAGTGAGACTTAACAGACATGGAGGAGGACAGTCTGAGATTTATGTGCTGTGAATTTAGAACTTCTATTTTATTAACTGTTCTTTTTTTCCAAAAAGTATAGATTATTTCGCCAGATATATCTGTTACGATATTATATGAAGTAGCTGATCAAACCCTTGTGTTGGGAACTTTCTTCTAAAAGAGCTGAGCTGGAACTTCTGCACATTATACCCCCAGAGTTACCATTATCTTGGCAGGTTCTGGAGAGCAGAAAAACTTTCTGACTTTCTCCTCATTTTATACAGGAGGATTTTTCTCAAATTTCCCAAATTAACAAATTAGTTTAATGTACTGCCTTTACAGTCTGGGAACCTGTGCTCTTACTCAGCTGACGTTTCAGCTGTACACATACACTGGGTAGGTCCCCTGCGTTAGGCCCTCTCTTCTATTTCATAATATCTTTCAGAGGCAGTTAAAGAGTCATTATGAAAACAAAAACACAGCTTAGTTGTGCAGAGAAAAAAAGTGACATGAGTGACCATGATTGAATTGTTATACCAGACAAATACCGAAGCAACGAAACATAATTATTGTGATATTATGCAGGTTCACTTAGAAAACTCTGACCGCTTCTGTGCTTGTTCTTGTAACTTAATCTGATGGCCACTGCAGGGTTCTTTTGCTTATTTTTTTTAAAGGGCTTACTAGAAAAGAAATAAGAGTTTTGTTCAGCTTTAGTCAGATCAGCTGGGATGATGGAAAAAAGCCATTTCACTACTGCCTCATGTACCTGATTAGTCAGTGCTTTGCTGTTTTCCGAGCAGAACACTTGGTATTTGCTAGCATTCAGATTCACCCACTTTAAAGAAGATTGTTCTCTGATCACACACAGCTGATACCAAATGCCAGCAATGAAGTTACAATAGTGAAGCGCATTCTAAAAAGTATACCTAAAAATGTTGTGCTGGTTAATTACAGTATTTGCTCACAAACCTTCTCTCTAGAGGAAAAGTAGAAGAAAATGTGGTGTTTTCACACCTATTACTTTATGCAGTATGGCAGTTTCATGCCAGTGTTGAAGAATAACATTTTAAGCATATCTCCATGCAAAGAGAGAACATTTACTGTCTTTTAAAATACCAGGTCTCCCAGGTAATGTATCTAGTATGTGTAATGTCATATATTGAGAAGCTTTATCAAGGCAAATCTTGTTGCATGCTTATTTATTGAATTAATTTATTTAAACTACGGTAGAACACAATGCCTTTAGGTATTACCAAACTATATGTCTTTTTCTCTGCAGATTTATTTTATATCTGAAATTCATGGTGGAGCTCTGTAATACATGATTGTAGGAAAATTGAAATCTTTTCCTTTAATCTTTGTTTTGCTCTTGCAGTCACATTGGTTGACATTTTAGGAGCTGTGGTAGTCAGAGGTGATAGCTCATTTTTTTTTTTCTTTGGAAAAAATACAGTCACATTGTTAGTAGAAACAAGTACAATTGTATGTTCTTTTCAGAAGGGAATAAAGTACATATTTCAGACTTTGAACTGATTTCAGTACAAAAAGTCCATTAAATGTGCCTATACATGTGTAAATGAAAGTGGACAAGTTTCTAGAAGTGGGAATGGTTTCACAGGTTCAGCACTTGTTAAAGCAAGGATAGCTGTCTTCATTCATACTTAAATGTGCATTTGAGGGCATTATCTTTGGAGATATTTGTAAGTGGTATTCATTTATTTTCATGTGCTCAGCTATGTGTCTTCCTCTTTAGACTTTTCATTAAATAGTTTTTTTGTTATGGCTTAAGTAATTTTTGTCACCACTTGTTACTTTTCTTAGACATTCTGGTGAAGACAACAAGATGCTGGTGTGTGATACATGCGACAAAGGCTACCATACTTTCTGTCTACAACCAGTTATGGATGCTGTACCAACAAATGGTTGGAAATGTAAAGTAAGTTGAAAGGCTTCAGAATAATTCCTTATCATTATAGGGGCCCAAATTTTGTTATCCACATTACGCTGTTCTAGGTGTATTGTGGACTGCTGTTGCTGTGTAACATAACTAGTAATTTCTGAAGGAATCCCACTTGTATGTAACGATGTGGCTCCACAGCTGCTCTGTGAGGGTAGCTGCCAGTGCAGTAGCTGAAGCAGCCTATGTAGGATGGTAAATCAGCCCCCATAGGGTGTCACTTAATGACAGCTGCTTTCATGATCTAATGTAAACTAAAACCTATGCAGTAGTATATGTAATCTATACTTGAAGGCTTTTTATATTCAGCTACTTCTTGCTTACCAGAGTGGCAGTTCTGCAGCTCAAGGGTTCCTTTGCATTTGAGGAGGGCAGGACGAATTTGTTGTTTTATCAATAACTTTGTGAGTAAGTGTAAGTAATAAAAGTATGATTTCAGCATAACAAGGGAAGTCACTGTATAGTCAGTTTGTGGCAGTCGTAAGATGACTGAGATTAGGAATAAAGTTTAGTCTCATAAGAAGTACTCCTTTCAAGTCAGGTTGTAGTGCAAGGAAACTCTTCTTACTGTTGCGTAGGCTCTTCATGCTCTATTATCAGATCCTGGATAATGTATTAGTGTTATCAAGCACAGAAGCTTTATTTTAATTTAATTCAAAACAGGAGAATGTCAGTTAATGGCAGTTCTATCACATTGCAGAATATCATAATTAACAACTAAATTCTTGTGATCTCTAGAACTGTAGAGTATGTGCTGAGTGTGGCACACGAACAAGTTGTCAGTGGCACCATAATTGTTTGGTATGTGACAGTTGTTACCAACAACAAGACAACTTATCATGTCCTTTCTGTGAAAAACTGTGCCTCCAAGACTTCCAGAAAGATATGTTGCATTGTCACATGTGCAAAAGGTAAGAATCCTATTTTTTGTTAAATGCAACTAAAATGCCTAAAGCTTATGGTAAGCTGTATGACATTGATGCATTTCTGTGAAGGCTGTAGACTGTGTTTGATGTACAATGCTGTAGTACCTTGTTGTGCCACATCTTGATCCTTCATCCCTAAATACAATGAACAATAGTAGGTAGTCCTATTTTAATCATAGCAAATGAGTATTAATTGGCAGTGTCCAGTTATGAGGTTACAGAGAAATATGTGGTGGTGCTGCTTCTTACATTGCATCTATTTTGTGAGTAAGCAGACTGGAAGAGTCATTGTTCTAACTGTTAAAGACTCTTGTTTACAATGGTCTGTTTTTTAAAAATTTTCTAGTGTGTGTTCTCTGTTTAATTTTATGTGATTTACTATGCCAGTAATAAAAAAAAAAAAAAAAAGGCACCATTGGGAACCTTTTAAGAATGTAGGCTGTGTTTCATATTCAATGCTATTGTATGTAGCTGTGCAACATCTTGATATTGATATACATGTTTTGATTTCCAGTTGGCTTTAGCAGCAGTTTAGGTCTTCATGTTTAAATGTGTTCACTGTTTGACATACTGACATATCATGTTTATTTCTCTAAAATTCACTGTAATAAAGCATTGGTTGAAATTTTTTATTTCCCCATGGTAATGGAAAACTGCTATTTTCTAATTGATTTTTACTAGGATGCTTTATGTTTTTACTATTAAAATCGTAGTCACACTTAATTAATCTCCCCAGGTGGATTCACATAGAATGTGACAGATCTCCAGGTAGCGAATTGGAGTCTCAGTTCAAAGACTACATCTGCACTCTTTGTAAGCAAGGAGAAGGGGATCAGACTCAGTCATGTGATGTAATGGACACTTCTGAACTCATTCCTGAACCTGACAGTATAACAGGTAATCAAACATAATTTTTGTATTTCTAAAATGCTAATATCAAATGTAAATATGTGCAGCTGTCTCACAAAGTCTTTTGTGAACCAGCCGCTCATATTGTACTCTGTGGAGTTCATCCATTCCTTTATTTAGCAGCAGCTTCTCAAGCTGGGTGAGCCATCTTCGCAATATGCTTTCTGGCTTCAGGATCCTGTATTAAAAACATGGGCAAATAAGCACCTTAATGGTGGCTCTCAACCTGCCAGCTCCAGCTTCCCAGCTTGTAGCTGTAAACTTCTGTAATTTTGGGGGGATGTGGTACAGTTTATAAATGCGTTAATTTGTCAGCCTAACTGTTTATGCATTTGTGCCTAACTACCAGGCACAAGCCAGCTTTTGGTAGATGTTCCAGAGATCTCCAGTTTTCCTGTTTCCCTCTTGCTACTTGTCAGTCTCATAGTGTCCATTCTCCTCACTATGTCCAGGTTAGGACACAGCAGTGGAAGCTGGACTAAGTTGAGGGGACAGGTATATTTAACTAAACAGCTTTTAATTGGGTGTTTTTCAAAACAATATACGATTAGTCATCTTATTTCTGAGAGATTCTTGTCTAAATGGACAAATCAAGCAAAAGGTGGAAAGGAAAGTTGCAGAGAAGTGTAAAATATTAAAAAAAATAAATTACTCAGTAACAGTAAAGAACAGAGAGAACTTGGACCTGTTGATCTGAGTCTGGTGGGTCATCCAGAAGATCTGTGTAATAAACTCATAACTGAATGCCTTTGTGTATTTAACACCGTGTGCTCTGCTGGATAGCACGTGCAGGCTGCATTTCCTAAGAGAAGTACAGTTGTGGTTAAATTTGGAAGCAGGGTAAAATCTAACAGATTAACTGCACTGCCACTGCCATGTGCATTTTTGATGCTTTAACAGCAATGCTGGTGCATTGATCTTTTGTCAAAAGAAATTGATAGCTTAGTTGCATAAGTATGTTTTTGAAAGCCTGATGCTTTTTGACTGGAAAGGACAGTGTTAGACTACAATAAAACTAATTTTTCTGTGTTAAAACTGATGTTTTGTGTAAGCAAGTCATTCTCTTTGATGTTAGCCGGTACACATAAGTGCATACCTTTCGTGACCAGTAAAGAAATGATGAAAAAGATGATCCTGGAGGAAGGGCAGTGACAATAGGTAAACGTGTGTAAATGAGCAGAAGTCATCTGTCAGTGAACATGCACACCGAGTTAGAAAAGTGGCAACTTCAGCCTTTGAAGATCACTTCTATTCTGAAAGGTTAGTAGAGGCTGTTGGACTCTCAGGCGGTGTATTAGGAACATTTAGTAAGATGTCCAAGTAATATCCAAAACTTACCCTGGAAAAACTCCCAGTCTTCTACTGAAAACCCTTTTGAATAAGTAACAAGTTTATTTGAAAGGCTAAAGTTTTAAGTAATAACTCCTGTTAGGATTTCTAGCTAGTAGAAGCATTGACAAACATACTCTTCTACCCAAGGAAGAACAGGACTGTCATCTCAGCTACTAGGAGTAATCTGGAGCTGTTACATCAGTACAGTCATGCAGTGTATTACACCCAGGAGAGAACTTTTGTACATTTAAATCAGATTTGGAGCCAGTCTAAGTGATCATTTCCTCAAAGTTAAAATACCACTTTAAAGTTGGCAGAGTCTGAGAGCAGTTTTTGGGTGCTAAGAGTAGCATCACCTAACAGTTCCTGGGTTTTTGAACTTTAAAGAGACTTCCCTGAACAGAAAGCTGTATTTGTTTGACTTTTTTTTGTGCTAACATCCGTGGAGGATCAGTTCCTTTTGAGTTAACGCTTACTATATACTTTGTTTTTCTTGCTCCTACTTTGTCTAGTGCATTTTAATGAATTTCCTTAACTGAAAAAGCTTTTACACAAGGGAAAAAATAAGTATTTCTTGTTTCTGTCCTCTATAAAGATACTGCCAGCCAAAGAAGTGCTCCTTTTCCATGCAAATTCCTTTATTTAATATGAGGAACTCGCAGATTAGGGTATCCTAGTTTTAAAGTGGCAAAATTTAATTTTCATGTTGTTGAACAGGTAGGTTGAAAATCAGTGTTCCAAGTGCTGATAGTAGATGGAACCTCAAATCTGTGCCATAAGCCATTGTAGTATTTGTATAAAAATTTGAAGCCTTCATGCTATGAGTTCTGTTGAATTTTACAGTCTGGAATTTGAGAAAAGACTTTTTTGTATTGCTTAGGTAATGCAAAAGTCTGTGACTGTGCAAATTAAATTTTCAGAATGAGGTGCATGTAATTGCTTTACAGACATTTTTCACTGTCTGAAAGGTGTAAAACAGCTTCAGTGTTAATGAGAGAGAAAAAGGCTCTTACTCTTTAAGAAGTAACCTTCTCATTGACCTGATTTGTGCTAACTGCTGTCATATTGTTAAATACCATTCTCTTTAGCCAAAAAGTGACAGCAACTACTGATGCCAAAGCAATAGAATAAACATCATATCAATTTTGATAACTTCTTTGCCTCTCCTTAAGCTTGTACAAATGAAATGGAAATGGAAAGTGGTGGAAAGCATGTGGCATTTGAGGAACAGCCCGTTACTGGTGATGGCCCTGGTCAAGAATCAGCTGTTGGATGTGTCACAGACGGTAAGAAAGAATTTTACAGTCTGAGAAAATGCCAGTAACCAGAACCCTTCAGAGCCTTCTTCCATTCAGTAAGGTTTGTGGTACTTCATAAATTTAAGCGGAAAAGGTGCCTGGGAGGCAGTAGGAGACAAATTGCATCAGTTCTACTATCTGAACTCTCAAGCAAGAGCATTAACTTTTTTGCTGAAGAAATATTTTATTGATGGTCTTCAGAATATTTGTGTAGGAGAAAGTTGTTTTACTTTTCTGGTGGGTCTGGCTTTCTCCAAAAGCTGGAAATACAATAAAATGCTTTTGTACACTGGAGGTTTATAGTAAAAACCATTGTTTGTTGCTGTTCAAATACAGTCACGCTTTCTCTTTAAGTCTTTTTTGTTTGCAGCTGCAAATAACTGGACTGGATTAATTTTCCCTGGTGTGTTTTGGGGCACGCTGTAGAACTTCTTTCTCGTTTATGTGCTTTGTGGTTGTAACTCCACAAGTATCTTTGGTTAAGGATCTCTTCTTTCCTTTTTTCCCCTTTGTAAATAAGAGGTAGTTTGTTTAATAAACAAATGTACTGATCCAGACAGGGTGTGCTGCAGTAGCTGATCATTTGTGTTCTGGGAATAAATATATCTTACTAGTCACACATGAAGTATCAGCCAAAGAAAAGAATACAAATAGAATGGTTTCTGGATCAAGTACTCTACATGTGTTAGTGACTGATACCAATGGTAAAGAACTTTCCAGTATGTCCCATCCACTCCCAGCTGATGTTGGAGGACGGTTGCTCTAAGGGGAACCAAGAAACCTGCATATAAAGCCAAAGCAAAAAAAAAAAAAATACCATGCAGGTTAGCTGTGGTCACTCTGTTATGCACCACAGCCTATGGTATAAGGGCCATGATTTAAAACTGTCAGTGAAGACACTTTCATAATAAAATGCTAGGCTTTGAACTGTAGTGGCTGAGGAGGTTGTAGCAGTGTGAATTTAAGAGTGCAAGTGTAACAGAAAGTGGCCTGTAAGAGAATCAGGTCCCATCAAAGAAGATACGAGAAGTCACATTCAGAGCAAAGAATGTGGTTCTACATGGAATGGATACAAGAGTCTGGAACTTCTTGGTGAAGAAAGTCGTGGATGAAAGGTGCTTGATTTCGTTCAAGGGAAGGCTAGACAAATATTTTTGAAAGAAATCATGAGACATTAGTAAATTAAAAAACAGCATCAACTGTTTTCATTTCAGGTGATTTCCTAAAGTCTGAAAAGGCGCTAGGAGGGAAATATTTTTTTATCTGTACTTGTCCTAGTCTTCTTAGCTGTCTGATTTGTGGAAGTGTTGGGACAGTTACTTGAAATGCATGCTGGCATACATCTTCAATACACAGAAATGAAAAAGGAGAAGCTGCTTTTAGCTGTCTGCCTGGCAATCTGTATTCAGATTCCTCAAAAATGAATCTTGGATCTGCTTTCTTGTGATTAATCTACTGTGTTTCTAGGGAGGAAAAATAATGAACTAAACTCATAGGCTACTATAAACATAGGTACAAAGAAAGATATTTATAAAGTATATTTTAAGCTACGTATTAAATTCGCTTCAGTAAATTGATATGTACTTGATGTACTTAATGTGTACCAAGTATACTTGTTGACTGGTACACCTGTGTAAGTTTTTCTTTTTCACACTGAGCCTTTAATATGGTTGTACTTAGTTACAGGCATATCACCAGAAGAGAAGACCACAGAACTGGAAACAGAAGTCTCTGTTGAAATTAATTCAGCTGAAATGGAAATGTCTCCTAAAAAGACACCAGCATCTGGTGACAGTGAGACTGAGAAAATGATGGAAGTGATGGAAGGTGTTCAAGCTGTAATACAGCAGGAGTTAGACAAACAAGTGGAAGAGACACAGCTACCACAAGGTAGTGTGGAGGTATCAGAAGTATCCACAGTAGACTGTCGGTCTCTGTCTTCAGTACCTGAGACCATAACTGTGACGCCAGAAATACAGGAGACTGAAAGTAAAGGAGATATTTGTATCCCTGTAGAACAACAACTGGAAATAATAAAAGTGCAAAAAGATGTAGAAAAAGGAGAAACCCATGAAAAGTCAGAAACACCAGCTCTTCTAGAAGTAGAAACTACTTCTGCAAATGAAGGTGTTGCAAATAGTTCACCAGTTGGAGACAAACCCGTAAAATCACCAGCTGAGACTTACCCCTCACTCCCCCCATCAGTGAATATAAACAAGACAAACGTGTCTTCCTCGCCAGATGTTTCATTAGACTTGCATTCTGCACGAGATGTACAGCACAGCCAGCCTCCAGCATTGCCTTCCACTGCTGGAAGTGTTCTCCCAACGACTTACATATCAGTCACTCCAAAAATTGGCATGGGAAAACCAGCCATCACCAAACGCAAGTTTTCTCCTGGAAGACCTAGATCAAGACAGGTAAGCATGTAGAATATTGCACTATACATTTATGAAGCCCATAGTTCAAATTTCAGCATAATGCATTAAATCTGCCTTGTTTTAAGGACATAGTATGCATTTATTCTTCTAAGTGAATGTGTAGTTTATTCCTTCCAAAAAGTAATGTCATGTTAAATAATTGAGTGATCAGACACCATAAATGTCCCCTAGGGAGAATTAAAGTTTCTTTCGGCTGATTCTTAGAGCAAAATAAAAGAAAATTTATTATATTTTTAATACATATGCACATATATATATATGCAGATATACATAATGTTGTACCTTTTAACTTATCTCTTAATCTTTTTCATATATGCATTTAATTTGGCTAGTACTTCCAAAGCGTGTTAACATTTCTGAAACTGGCTTTATAGAAAACCCTGCAACAACTCCTGTTTCCATCACTCTGCCAGATCAACATTTTTAATGGTGTTGCTAATAATTTGATAGTTTTGTTACAGTAGCAAATTCCATGTAAGAACTGTCTGGTACAAATGGTTGTAGTTTGACTAGGATTAAATTTGATAAGTGAAAAGAATCCTTAAATCTGTCGCCTTCTGCAGCATCTTGCTCTCTATTCTAGTTGCGTAGTTGTGGGGATAATAGTTCATCAATCTGTAGGGTTTATTTTGTGTTTGCAAATTTCTACACAAAAAATATGTTAGTGTGACAAATTAGTGTTTCATTTCTGTTCTCGTCACAATTTATTTTTAGTCTTTGGGACTTCTGGGTTGATGATTTCATGCTTTTCTGAACTTAGTGTTAAAAAAGCTTTTTATATGTTGCACAATTCTTTCCATTTTTACGTGTTACCTAAGGGTTCAAAATTCTTGGTTCTTAAGAACAGGTTTGAGAGAGTGTTCTGAAAGAGTTAAAAGTATATAATAAAAGCAACAAACATAATATAAGAAATTAAATTTGAAAGGTTTTAAAGTATCTCTGGGTTGTTTTTTGGTTTTTTTTACCCTTGTATACAAGCGTGCATAAAAATCATTTTTCTTAGTACTCTGTACTGTCCTAAAAATATTTTATTTTTTCCTTCAGCTTACCATGCAAAGTGAAGAGGGATGGTGTTCTTAGGCAGTCTAAAATGAATTCAGTTTTTCTGTTGGAGAAGTTTATTTGTGTTCTTTAGTGTTCCAGTGAAAGTTGTATTTATTTTTCTGTGCAGTTTGCCGCTGCTCTTCATGGGAACCAGCGTCATGATACTGGTGGTAAAATTAGTTAACCACCAGAGAACCCACTGAGGAAAACATGAAGGCTGACCACAACTGTAAATGCCTGTAGCAGAATAGATAATCATCTTAGAAAACCAAAAAAAAAAAAAAAATCAGCTGTAAAAGTAGTAATTTGTATATTCTATGTACAATAGAGCGTAGACATTAACCTCTTAATAATGTGGTGTGAGTAATGCAAATAAAACTGAGTTGAATTACAGTTTACAAGTCAGGTGTAACACAAAATCCTAGCTGTGATGCTAAATCAATATAATCTGTTCAACAGTTTGCAAATTATATTTTTAAAATGAAAAGGTACTTAGCAGCTTAGCAGTACCAGTTGTAGAACTGGACAAGTTACTTGTAAAATTCAGGATATGTCTTGTAAAAGTATGTTGGAAGTCTGTGAAGGTTTCTTTTGATTTTGATTGTCTTTGTCTTGCACTTTAAACACCTGTTAAGCTGGAACTTCTGGGAAGCAAATAGCAATTTTCTGTGAAGAAAAGCACATGCATACTTTGTTTTTAAGTCCCAATATGCTTTCTTGCTTTCCACTGATTATTCAGTTTTAACATAGGTCGGCACCTTGTGGAAATCAATGAAAAACTGTCTTGAGTAAGGACTGAAAAAAAAATAAGACCCTGCAGATACTTGATTAATGAAAAATGTACACTATTTCTGACAAGTAATCTAAATTCAGCTTAACTAGTTGGTAGAGCCTTGGAATCTTTCAGACTCTTCATTGGTCAGTTTTTACTTCTGTTCATCTCATTTCCCATGTTGGACATGAAGATACAAGTCTCGTACTGGTAGATAATGTGTCATCTATTATATACAAGCTTTTTCTCTTTTTTCAGATGTTCTCTAAAACCAGCTTTATTATTGGGATCTTACTTCTGCTTCCCCTGAGTTTAGGAATCCTGTGTTTATTTTGCTGCAGTTAGATTTTTCTAGGTCACTGTGCAGTAAGGTATATACCGTATTTGCAGAAATATGTATATGCTTTCAACAGTGACAAAGTTATGTCTGGTGCTGTAAACTTCCTACTTTGGGCCTTTGCTGAGGGACTGAACCCTGTCAAATGACGGTCTGTAGAGTATGAATAAGAGATTTAGAAATGTCCGGTTACAGGCAGGTGCTTTCCTTTTGAGCAAGATGTAATTGGACAAATTCGTGATAGGTAACGCATGTATTGTAAACGTTTTAGCCTTTGATTGCACACAGAGATTGGTTTAGGTTTGGTTTTGTCTTGTTTTTTAATTACTGTTTTTGCTGTAAATATTCAGGTTTTTTAAGGAATTGTCAACTTTTCCAAATCAAGAGTTGTGGATAGAAGCAGAAGCCTCTGAATATATTTGATTGTCAAAGAACACCTTGTGTTTTTATCTAAATTCTGCTCAATTTATGTAATCTTAAAAAGTGCACTTTACATATATTAATTTTGTTTGTTAATTTGTTCCACTTCTCTGGAGAAAAAATGCTACATTTTTCTAATATTTGTCCCAGCAGGCCTATATATGACTTTCTTTATACTCAACTCATTAAGTACGATTTTAGAAACTGATTGACAAATTGGCAAAACAAAGAAGCCTCATAGCTGTAACCATAATCTTCCTTCTGATGCTCTCCAGGCACTTATGCCTGCCGGGGTCTGGTGTGACTTCCTGTTACATGACAGTTCCTGGGGGCAGGTTTGAAGGCAAGTAAGGGGGTTTTCACCAGGTATAAACCCAAAGAATTAAGACCTGTTGTTCCTTTATGTCATACTTGACAGACACTTCAAAATAGATGTTTTCTCTCAGTTCTGGCTTAGGGAGAGCACCATATTGGGCAGGTGCTGGCAGCTGAGAAAAGTGCTGCTTTCTGCTGTTCCATCTTATTTTCCATGCCAAGTGTGGCCTCACCACCAAAGAAGGGACATAAACTTCATTTAAAACATTTTAGCCTAACACAGTGTTTCAGTGCTTGCCTGTTTGAAGTGGGGAAAAAATTCTGGAAAGAATGCTTCTATGAAGTTATAGGTATAGCAGTTTGGAATAAACCAGGTCATGTGTGGTTCTTCTCTGGGTGTCACTAAACAGGAATTTTGCCATCTCAAATGCAGATTAATTTTATGGGTCTGGGGTCTGAGGTCTGCTGCTTTCTCTTCAAAAAATAACACATAATGCTGTTCTGTCACTTTGTGTCGGGACCTAGGTTATGCGATACAAGCGTTACCTTGCAGCTGGATGAGTTCTTAGCAATGTGTCTTAGAGGGCAGTGAAATAAGAAAGAAAAGTTACACAAATAGGATTGGGTTATTTTTACTATTAAAGAAGTTGTGGCTCCTATACTTGGTGAAGCTAACATTGGCTCCACAGCTGCTTTCTTTTGTTGCACGAAGGAACTGTCATTGCAGAAGTAGTTGCTTGTCCAGGACTGCACAGGTTTAAAATAGATGCTTCTTCTTAAAGAGTCTTGATTACTCTGTGGAGCCCGAAGACAAGCCAACGTTAGGCAATTTCCATAGATGGCAATATTCTTCACTTTCTCCCAGAAGATTTAAATCTTCTAATATGTAGTTTACCTTGTTAGAATGTCCTGTTCCTGTTTTAAACAAAAAAAAATCCATTGCAATGGGTTGATTCATAGGAAGAAGAACAGGAAAAAAAATTTTCTGGATCCTGCATATATTGCTCCTCAATTTTATAAGACATGCTTCACTGAACTCAGGGGAATCCATGTAAAGGAATAGTTTCTGATTTAGATTTGTTTTCGTTACATTTAATGTATTGTGCTGGGCATTAGGATGAATGATTATCCTTTTCTTCAAAATCTGTTAATTCGATTGCTAACAAAATGTATTTGAATATATTCATTTTTGCTATTGAATGCAAAGTTATGCATAATCCGAAGCGATCTTAGTAGTTTGTGTTTGTAATAGGCTTTAGTGATGTGTCTGCAACACCATTACATCACTCCTATTCTGAAAGGACTAAAACCCGTCTCACAAATGGTGAAGATGATATTCTGCTTAAAACAGCTTCATGAGTCCCTTCCAGGGCTGCACTAGCAGCATTGCTGTCATCACCACCCCTCTGCCTCCTAGTATTTTTGCAGGCAAAAATTTGGTTAGAGGCAACAGGAGAAAATCCATCTTCTAAACAAAAGGGGAGCTATCTATAGATAGCTATGTAGGTACAGTTATACTGGTAAGAATTGCTTTTGCTGGTACAAGCTTATTCCGCTTTGGAGAATGTGTTTGTTCTGTGTCAGCATAAGAACTCCTATCAGTAAGGTGCACTTCTGCTAACAGGGTTTGTTAGAATAGCATATTATCCATACTTTCAGCTATAGGTAATCTTTAAATCTGCATCCAGCCCAGTGAGAGGACCCTCGATCTGCCAGGCTTAGCGTATCACTGACTTCCCATGGGTTTTGGTCCATGGGCTGTCTGTTTTCTGTTACCCTGCTCCATAATGGAGCCAAATTGTTTTTTACATATATCTGAAATTTAGGTGTTCGTACATCTGAGATACTCGCTAGTAGCTGCCAGCGTGATAAAGTTTTTATAGTGCTGTCCTCAGAGTTGGGTCTGTACAGTGTCCTCTCCATGGAATATGCAGATTCTCCACCCTTGTCTACAAACAACAAATTTGTGCCGGGGGCAGGACCTCTCTTTGATCTTTCTTAAGTAGTATTCATAAAAAAACTTATCATGTAAGTTTATTTATGACTAATCTCACGTGTGTGTAGTTTGAAATAAATCTTCACAAGGAAAATGAGTATTTTTTTTTTCTGTGGAGGTATATTTTAAATAGTATTGGGTATATTCTGTGTATCTGAATTGAACAAATTTGAAATAGTTATTTTTGCAACAGCACTGTGTACTGGAAAGCGTAATGAGAAGTCAGTAAATGGAGGGCATTACAACATACACGGACGGCATTGTAAGACTGGTAGGTAAAGAGATGAGAATGGTCTGTAGAATAGTATTGAACAGAAAATAATCAGCTTCTACTGTTTTTGTTTTATCGTAAGTATTTTTTTTAGAATGCGTTCCATGGAAAATACTATGATTAGAGGTATTTAATTTTCATCATGGAGATAGTGATGATCACTATTACACAACTCACTACATATTTCTAGGTGTTTCAAAAGATTTTCTAAAATGACACTGATAAATGCAAAGCACCATGATGGGTTCAGATGTCTGTTCTTTCTTGGGTATTATGGCTTTTTTGCTGTCTTCAATTACACGGTACCACTAAGTATGTTGTTGTAGTGGTAGATGCTGGAAAAAAAAAGATCAAAAAGGGTCTTTTTCAAGGATTAGTTTTTGTTATGGTTTTTATGGCTTTTTTTATGAGGGGAGCTATATTTTGAACAGATTAAATTTTGTTCACAACCCTAAAATTACATTAAATATTAAAATGCAAATCCAGGTTTGTGCATTTGCGATTGCAGTAGATTTCATAAAGCGTTAAGCAGCTAAACACAGCCAGTGGTAATTTGGTGAGATCTCCTGACCCTTGCTGACATTGGGTTTCCTTTTGTTATAATTTACTTGCAGCTGTGTTGTTCAGTTTCGAGGACTCGAGAATATGATGGAGAATTAGAACTTCCTGTTTCTGTCACAGTACATAATTATCGCCATGGTTCTGATGTAAATGAACTGAATAGAACTTTCTCTTCAGTGTTGTGTGGTAATAGGCATTAATTAAAAGCCAAAATATAATTAATGCATCTCTTTGATGTAATTCATTTGTTCGTAGTATTGTGGAAGTGTGTGTTTTTAATTAAGTTTATCTGACCAAGAATTCAAATGTTTCTGATCTACAGTAAAACTTGGATTAAATTTCTAATTTAATTCTTAACAATATGGTTCATGAATTATATACAATTCATTTTGTTTTGCAAGACCAAATATTTCATATTCAGATTTAATATTCTATTAGCTTTTTAATCTTTTGAATATACTTAATCACTAGAGAAGTGTATCTTTTTAAAAGGAAAATAGTTTTGTATGTCCCAAATAAGAGTAGGTAGTTTTAGTTGTTAAGTATTTTCAGCAAGTTTGAGATCTTGAATTTTGACCCTTAGCCAGCATCTTGCCTCCCTTACAGATTGGTGTAAAGATTGTTTCTCTGATACACAGATTTTCTTTGAGTTGCCATATTATAAGAACAGCTACTTACTATGCATTATGAATTTCAGAAATATAGGGAAACTGTAACTAAAATTCAATGAAAGTTTTAACTTTATCTTGCTAAAATGGAACATTCTTTGATAATAAAAATATGGCTAGCATGGTAAAGTTAAATTTCCTGTTGCCACAAACGTGCTGATGTAGTTGCTAACTAGTGTGGCAGTGCTAAGTAAAAACACGAGATTTGGACAGAGAACTGACTAATAAACTACAGTGCTCTTGATATAGCAAAGTCAGACTTCTGTCTTACCGTTTCTGCCTGGTGGAAGTTGCTGCGGGCTCGAGGAGTGGAATTCACCCAGCCGCAGATATCTGCGGTATTGAAGATCTGCTGTAGTCACCTTGGGGTTCCCATTAGAGCTGCTGGAAAGAAGTGGGGGCATGTAGGGTGAGACTAATCTGACATCTCCCATCCCATGCGGTGAATTGCCTTCTGCAAGCACCCATTTCCCTTGGCTGACCACGCAGGGAGCCCAGGGTGGTTCAGCACAGGTAGAGGGAGAGAGTGACATGTTTCAGAGGAGTCACCCCCGGACTGTGTTTGAGTAGGTGTATCAAACCTCCGTTTCTGTGGAAGTTTGCTTGCTTTCTTTCTGCCCGTTTCTGACTTGGTGCGGTTGTGCCCATGTTATGTCATGAATATTATGCCCTTACGTCCTGGATGTGAACAAGGGCTCCCATCCATCTCTAGCTTTGCAGGCACAGAAGGTTCTGCCCAACACTATTCCCCTGTTAGACGTTGTCGATCCTTTTGATCTGCCGAGTTATCTGCGTGATAACCATCTAACTGAAGTCAAGCAAAGTTTGAGATAGCAAAATCTTACAATGTAAGCTGTTTAATCAAGCATACTCACTTTAACGCAAGTGCAGGTGAGCAGTTGCTGGCACTAGCAGTTCGGCTGGAGTATTCTTTGGAAGCACCTTGGCAGGGGGAGGACAATGATGCAAAGTTGAAAACACAGAGGTAATCTTCTGGCCACTGAGCAGTTTGTAGGTTGTGCATCTACATACCCCCTTGTGCAGACAAAATTGTAAAGTGGTGGGTCTTTCTGGTTTTTCTAAAGTGCTATATTGTCCATGTTCCCTCTCCCACGCAGGCATAGCTTAACTCCTAGAAAGCAGGTTTATACTGAATACCACCATGTCCACACTGTGGGTTGTACCACTTGGACAACGTTGGCATTTTTAAAATGCAACTTCTAGGCTTTGAGGTCGCTGACAAACCTTTTCTTTTGGAGCTATTGTGCCAGTTTCAATACTGAGCTATCTGAGCAGCTGTAGGTTACTCCCTACTCAGCTCTGCAAGCAGAACGTGTCATATGAGCTGTCCTTCATCCGCTCGAGGGTAAGCGAGATGTTGGCTCATACCCACCTTCATCAGCAGATTGAGCTAACGTAGCCATGCCTTACATGGGTTAGGGAAGTCTTGCCCATGATCCTTCTGGCCTGACATCAGTTGAGGGGTAGCCCTATTTTCAGTCAGCGCAGCTGTTAGCAAAATACCAATTTACGGTCTTAGATGAATATATGTTTTGATAAGTTGTTGATTCCAAAGAAACTGTTTCCCACACGTTCTTGATGGAGAATATTTCATTTCAGAAAAAGCCTACCTTTTGCAAAGCTATTTCATTTTTCTTAATGCTTGTATAGACCCATATTCAAAGGTATAAATGTATTTGGGCTTGCCCATGAGAGCAGTTATGCATGTGTGAATAGTTGGGACTATTAGTATGCATAATGTTATTCCATATCATGCATGCGATTGTATTGCTGAATGTCATTCTGGAGAAGGTAAACCTATACTTCTCATCTGTTTTACTTCTCATCTTGGTATTCACTATTTCTTACTCTCACAAACGTAGAATTGGGAAAATATATTACCCTTCAACTATTCTAATCTGTAAATTTAGAATGAAGTTATTTATGATGGCTATCTCCTGGAGTCTTTACTCAGGGTTCGAGGCAGTCTTCCACAGATCTTAATGTGTATGAGGAACTTCAGGTTTTTCTTCTTGTGTATCTTAGCACTTTGTTCTTGTTTTGCCATATTTCTTGTGAGTTATACAGTATCTCACCATGATGAGAACTATATAAATAGGGATAATAAATTAGTTAAAGAGTTTGTAGGTACACCATATGGATGCATATTATTACGTGTATATAATAACGTATTAAAATTTGATACCACAGTGTAGTATGAAAACACTGGGGTAAAAAAACCTTACTAGTGGGGTTTTATAATGGTTTATTTGTGGCAAACTTGCAGGAAAGAGATACTTTGTTAATTACTGTGGCTGTTTTTCTTTTCTTTTTTTCCAGTGGTTTATTTATATTCCTTTTGTTTCACACGCTTCTCAGACTAGTTGTTGCTGTGATTGTCAGTAGTTGAGACTCAAAAGTTGACTAAGTCCATCTGTTCTTTGAAAATGTGATTTGAAGTGTAAAAGGGGATGTTATCTCAAACTACTGCCTTTTGATGCAATAAAATTTAGGGATCTGCTTTGTTGTTATGATTGCTTGCTTTTGATTTGTATTATGCTTTGTTTCTAAAACTCATTTTGTTATACTTAACCATCAGTTGGAGGTTAGTGTTTGTTTTAGTGTATGTTTCAATGAGAACCTAAAAATTTCCCACCTTCCTTTCACTCAGTGAACTAATTGACTGCTTAAGTTAACGTAGAATTGCCTATGCCTGCATGTGCTTTGCTTTTCAGATTTTTTTTTTTGTTGCTTGCTTTTTTCTTTTTTTTTTTTTTTTTTTTTTTTTTTTTTTTTTATGTTGCAAAGTTTTATACATCTATTTTCTCACCTACCATATCCTAGGGGGCTTGGAGTACCAATAATACAGTCAGCCCACCTTCCTGGTCCCCAGACATTTCAGAAGGTCGGGACATTTTTAAATCCAGACAGCTTCCTGGCAGTGCCATTTGGAGCATCAAAGTGGTAAATAATTTGAATTTATTTTCATGTATCCGTTGCTATCTTTCTGCTGTAGAGACTAGCGCTGAAATTTTGTATCTCACAACTGAATTAATCTTCCATTCTATTACTGTTTAAAGGCCTTTAAAAATTACTAAAACTCTGGAACTTTCAGGTTAAAAACTGTATGCTTTCCAGAGTGTACAGTATGATGGCATTGCCCCAATTTTCAATGGCAAAGAATAGCTTGTATTACCAGTTTTGTGTGTGTGCTGAGTACCTCACTTTTTGTGGTTGGCTTTACATAGCTGTCAAAATAAATTACCTGAGAAGGAAAATGTCCTTAAGACTGGCAGTAAGGTAAGCCAGGCACGGAAAGGAGCAGAGATCTGAAGGGTGGCTTGTATTTGTTGCTGTGGAGAAATCTTGCAGAATGGATTCAAAGTGACATCATTTTTAGCTTATGGGGGAAAAAATAACAACTTTACTACCTGATTAGATGGACCAAAGCTTGTATCCACAGTGACATTTACCATTAAAAACACCTGAAGAAACTAAGTGGAATTACTATTTTTAAATAAAGGCAAAAAAGCTAAATGATGAAACGCTGACAAATAGCTGTAGCTTCCCAATGATTTATTTTCATCTCACTTTAACTCTCATGCTAATTTTATTTTAATTTGACATTAGCTTAGCTTTTGCTGCTTCAAGCATTAATTTTCAGCTTAATATTCAGCATTAACATCAATACAAGTATGTGCTCATTCCTGTTACTAGTTGTGTGAAAATAACAATACTGATATCTGGTCTGAAACAGGCAAAATAAGAAAAGCGCCAGAAGAGCTTACGTCTTAAAAAATTGATGCTTGTATGTCCTCTGTGTGCATATGTAGTAACTCCATATATATGTAAGGACAACATTTTTTCTTTCACCTTAGTACATATAAATACTTCAGCCATCAGTGGCATCCTTCCTTTTGCTTCCTAAAATAGCATTGTGTTACATTATCTCCTTGTGTAAGAGTAAGTCAGTTTAATTTCTCATTCCATTAATGGATGGATGTTAATAAAATTTTAACATTGGGATGCTTAGATTCTCCCTTTAATTATGACCATAAACTTCATTATCTTCTTTAAAACAGGAGTGGCATATTTGAAAAATATTGTTGGTAATATTGAGCCCATAGTGCTGCTTTCCATCCAGGGAAATCCTGGCTCTGTCAGTACAGACTGTTCATGTCTGTTGGCTACACCGTCCCCAAGGAGCTTTGTGGTTCCTTCAGCATTGTTTTATTGAGTAAATGTTTTGCCTTGGTACTAAAAGTAGTTTCCAGCAAACATTTGTATACAGGCACCGTATCTAGGTACTCTGTGGGTGGAGTCAGGCTGTATTAGGAGCCGAGATTATTCACAAATTTGAACCGCAATAAATAATCTCATTGCTTATTTCATAGTAGGAAGAGTGCTTATTTGAGTATATGCCATAATTATTGTCAGTTTTACAGATCAGAGGCTCTGAAACATGTTGTAAAGATGTCTGATATACCAGCCAGAATGTGGGGACATTGTGAATGTGTTCTTTTTTTCTCTGGCAGTGATTAGGGAGGATTAAGGATCCTCTTTGTGTTTAGTTAATTTTTAAATTTAAAAAAAAAAAAAAAAAAAAAAAAAAAAAAAAAAGAAAAGAAATTCAAACTATGTCACACTGTTACTATCAGGTAATTATTATTAAAAACATACTTGCTTTTCCGCAATTAATTGTAGTTGAACATACTGTGAATACTCCAGAGCATACAACACTGCAACTGTACATCTGCATGTAAAATAAGGAAGGGGGAAAAAGAAGCTGTCTAAAAATAAGTGGATATTTTGTTAGAAAAACGTCACGTTATGGGGAATGTTGATCTAAGTGTAATTGATATAATTAATATAAAAAGCTCTCTCTGTATCTGCTGAATTAAGAGAGTTTGATGGAGCCAGCTCCTGCTTTGCTTTGGGAGCAGGATTGAGTCCTAATAAAGTCCAGCTTTTGCTTCATTATTCATAGCGTAAGAAAAGCATCTATAATTGCAAGTAATCAAGTGTCCAGACCCTATTCAGAAGTCCCATGACTGTCTGAACTGACTGTTTAAAAAGAAAAATGAATCATAGAATAGAGTATATTTATTTTGGATACTTTGCAACTGTGGAAAAAAAAATACGTTTCCATATTTCCGGTTATTCCTGAGCAGAAAATAAACATTACTGGTTTTGGCTGCTTTCTCAGTGGTGGTAAAGGTGATAGTGTTAATGTCATGTAAATAGTTAGAGGTATTTCACAATGATTTATGCAGTGACTTAGTGATTATGGCCTCATACTCACTTGGAATCATAGGGTGGTTTTTTTACTTATGTTTTCCCTAAATGCATTGAACAAGTTTGATATCCTGTTTAAATTGTTATCTTATATTGAATAGGGCCGTGGATCAGGATTCCCAGGGAAGCGGAGACCACGTGGTGCGGGTCTTTCAGGAAGAGGTGGCAGAGGTAGATCAAAACTGAAAAATGGAGTTGGGACTGTAGTCATTCCAGGGGTAAGAACATTTATTTTTAAGTCGTAATGCAGTCTGTTAATGTAACATAATTCTATTCAGCTATAATTCTTGTATTAAAACACGGTATGAAACCAAAGAGCACTAAAAAGCAGGGGTATTCGGTAAAGCCTTACTAAGCGTTTGTGATGAAGAACTAGAGCACTGTAGCTTAATGGACCTGAAGCAATTTTACGCTGCTCTTGCCACTGAAAGGCAGAAACTGTTGGGAACTCCTTCCATTTTTTTGGATGGAAAGCATGCTGGGTAAAGGCAGCACTCACTGCAACAACCAAATAGGGTAGAGCAAGGCTTGTGCATAAGAGTGTAACAGCAGCTGTAGCAGATCACGCCAGAGGTTCTTCTACCTAGAGGACCAAAACTGAGCACTGAGGGAAGAGTACAGAAACAGAAGAGGCTTAGAGAAGGAGACACTTCAACAGTTTGTGGCTGGGGCACTTGCTGAACAGGAGGAGGCATCTTTGTCTTGGGCAGTGTGTGTTGGAGCTTTCTTTCATGAATTTGTCTACTCACTTTTAAAAACATTTGGAAACCACGTTGATGTTTTTAGTTCTACAGCTCATCAGCCTGTTATTTTAAATTGCTGCCTGCTGGTTTCACTGCCTGCTCCTTAGTGCTTTTACAGAAGAGGGAGTGGAGAGTTGTTCTCTGTTCACCTTTTCTATCCATGCCACTCGGTTTCTGTACATCTCCATCATTTCTCCTCCTTTTCCTTCCACTCTTTCCTTGCTAGTCTGGAGAATTCCAGTATTTTAAGTTGTTCCTTGTATGGAAGCAATTCCGTGTTTTTGAACATCCTTGTCAGTTGTTTTGTCATGCTAATTTTTTTTTTTTTACTTTTTGGACTTTCATCTGCCTTTTTATAGCCCAGCAGTCAGCTTTATAAAGTTCTTGTGCAGTTCTTCACAGTTGTCTTTCTTTTTTTATTACTCTGAATATCTTAATACTGTTCGCAAGCTTTGTCGCCTTGCTCCTTGCTTGGTTTTTCAGATTGCACAGGAGTGTGTTGAACACCACAGCCTATTAGCAGACGTCTCTATCAGATTCCACTAGTGCTGTTCTCCTACACAGAAAACTGATAATTTATTCTGTGTATTTCATGTCTTGTGTCAATATAGGGACCATTCCTCTAATTTTTTTGTCAGTTTACCTTTTTTTTTTTTTTTATAGGAGCACTGGTGAAGGACTTGCAAAAAGAATTTGGTAACGAAGTTAGTTAAGTCAGTCAGATTTCCCTGTCCCCAGGCTTGCTGACTCCTTCAGAGAGCTCTGATAGGTCCTGCTTTACCATAATTAGAGCTTCCTTGACTCTTTAACAAAATATAATATATATTAATGTGGTTGCAAGTTCTCTGTTATGATCAAATGTCAGATATTCTGTAGGACAGTACACGGCTTCCCCCCAGAAACCTTTGAGAAAAATGGTAGTTACACTTGCCATCTCCTATTCCTGTGGCACTGAAGTGATTCTAAGGAAGTCATTGATCACTGAAGTTAATAGTTAAGCCATTTCATACTTGAAGTCCTTTTAAAGCTCTTAAATCTTACACAGCCTTGGTCTTCTCCTCCTAAGAAGAGGGATTTTGGTATGAAAAACTTGGAAATCTGGACTGCAAAAAATCTGGGGTTTTTTCCTGTTATGGACTTGGCTTCTTTGAACATGCCTTTTAAAGTTTAATTATCAGTCAGCCCTGCAGATTTTGAGAGGCATCATATTCCTCATGTTCAGAGGAGGATTTACTCATTTTTATGTCTTTATGAGGTAATTCCTCAGACTCTTTAGAGCTGCTTTTTTGTGTTCTTACATGCAATCTTTTTGAGTTTATACAGCATTGTGCCACTTTTTGCTGCCTATGTAATAATTTCTTGGAATACTCTGGTATTTGTGACTTGGGAAAGGAACAAATCATTGTTCCCTTTTAAAGCTTTGGATGGTCAAGATTTGTAAGCAAATACATAATTTTAAACATACAGCGAGAATTCCACTCAAGCTGGTCATAGGTACCTTATTGAATTGGAGGCATTCACACAGAATGGTTTAGGTTGGAAGGGACCTTAAAGATCATCTAGTTCCAACCCTCTTGCCATAGGCAAGGACACCTCCCACTAGACCAGATTGCTCAAAGCCTCATCCAACATGGTCTTGAACACTTCCAGGGATGGGGCATCCACAGCCTCCCTGGACAACCTATTCCAGTGCCTCAGCACCCTCAGAGTGAAAAGTTTCTTCCTAATATCTAATCTGCATGTACCCTCTTCCAGTTTGAAGCCATCCCCCTTGTCCTATCACTACCTGCCCTTGTAAAAAGTCCCTCTCCAGCTTTCTTGCAGGCCCCTTTCAGATACTGGAAGGCTGCTCTAAGGTCTCCCTGGAGCCTTCTCTTCTCCAGGCTGAACAACGCCAACTCTCTCAGCCTGTCTTTGTAGGATAAGTGCTCTAACCCTCTGATCATCTTTGTGGCCCTCCTCTGGACCCGCTCCAACAGGTCCATGTCCTTCTTATGCTGAGGGCTCCAGAGCTGGACACAGTATTCTAGGTGGAGTCTCATGAGAGTGAAGTAGAGGGGCAGAATCACCTCCCTTGACCTGCTGGCCACGCTTCTTTTGATGCAGCCCAGGATGCAGTTGGCCTTCTGGGCTGCGAGTGCGCATTGCTGGCTTGTGTTGAGCTTCTCATCCACCAATACCCTGAAGTCCCTCTCCTCAGGGCTGCTCTGAATCCATTCTCTGCCCAGTCTGTATTTGTGCATGAGATTACCTCAACCCACGTGCAGGACCTTGCACTTGGCCTTGTTTGAATTTCATGAGTTTGGCACGGGCCCACCTCTGAAGCCTCTCCAGGTACTTCTGGATGGCATCCCTTCCCTGCAGCATGTCGACCGCTCCACACAGCTTGGTGTCGTCAGCAAACTTGCAGAGGGTGCACTCAGTCCCAACACGCATGTCGCCAACAAAGCTGTTAAATAGTACTGGTCCTAGTAGCAACCCCTGAGGAACACCACTCATCACTGCTCGCCACTTGGACATTGAGCCGTTGACCGCAACTCTTTGAGTGCAACTCTCCAGCCAGTTCCTTATCGACTGAGTTGTCCATTGTTCAAATCCATATCTCTCCAATTGAGAGACCGGGGTGTTGTGTGGGACAGGTAGGTGTTTTGCCAATTAAATGTTTGAAATGGGGAGTATGTTCAGCCCCTTTGCGCAAACTGATTCTTACTCAGCATGGGATCATGACGGGTGGACAACTACACACATCTGGAAATATCTTGGTATATCTTGGGAATGGGGAAGAAGGTGGCTACAGGTTAACCCTAGCTGGGTCATGGCTGGCATTAAGCAAGCATCAAAATTGCAGTGATTTAGTCCTTCAAATTCTGCTCCTTTGTATATGCAAGCAATTCTAAGAACTTTGTGGAACCTGTGGAAATATATGTGAGGAAAAAGCTCTCCCTGAACCTATCAAGAGGTGTTTTGGGTGTTTTTTGGTTAATTAGTTAGTTACAGCTGCAGTGCTCTCAACCATACAGTAATTAAAACTTGTTAACAATATGTCCCCTTTTTAGCTGTTTCTCAGTAAACACTGTTTTTCAGCAACAGTGTATCAGAAGGATTCCTGTAGCTGTCATAGTGGTATTCACATTTGCCTCTAGAGTAATATTTGGATTTGTAAAATATTTAAATTATTATTTAAACAAAACTATCTGTGTCAGATTTAAACTGTGTTTAAAATAATCCACATTTATAAAATTAAAACAGCTGGTAAAACAAAGTTACACTTCTCTATCATGCATTTATTCTTTTATGTGGAACTGTGTGCTCTTATCTTCCAAACTTCCATGGCTGCTACTGGTTCAGAGAGTAAATAGTTAGGCCTGTTAATCTAAATTCATGCATAGCAAATTCTGCATAACAAGGTTTGCATGGAAGTCAGAACACGGTGGAAGTATTTTTTTTTCTTCTTTTTCTTCCTGAGAAGCTATATGTACATGTATATGCTGAATTAATAACGGGCAGGTCAGAGCAAAAATCTCTTGATCAAAGGGAGAACGACTGCCTACAGTAAGAGTTTATGGATTAAGCTGAAAACAGCTGTTTCAGGTTGAATGCAAGTTTTTATGGGCAAGGTAGATAAGCCTCATAAAGAAACTGCTTATGGAGAGTATCTTAACCCTTATAACTTTAGAACTCTTGCTTATTCCTCTAACATACTTAGAACATTAGCTAAACCATATTTTAGGCAATATGGGACAAATGACATTTCTGCAATTGCTCTTTCAATTAATACTCAAAAGTATGTTGCTGCAATTAACCTTTCAATGAGAACTTCAGTGTTTATATGTAGGGAACAGTGCAGACTGGTCACAGTATGACAATTTCTGTTTAGAAAGACTGCCTCTTCCATTTCCATTTTAAAGTGCAATGGGGTAGTGTGTAAAGGTGAAAAATGAGAGGAAGAGAATGTGTCTGTAAAGCTGAAATAGTGATGATGCTTGTACTGATGTGAAGATGTGAATTAATATAGTGATTGCTGATAAAGGTAGCTTTTTATGAAAGTTCATACTGTATGCAAAAGTATTTGCAAAGCTTGTATTCTCTGGTACTATTAAAATAAGATATTTAGAGAATAAGCTTCATCTTGTCTCACATCTTAGAAAACGTGATGTTCTTGCTATTTATGTTTTGTGTTTTTTTTTTTTAACAGGTCACAACTATGGATATTTCATCTAACAAAGATGAGGAAGAAAATTCAATGCATAATACAGTTGTCCTCTTCTCTAACAGTGACAAGTTCACTCTCCATCAGGTTAGGATAATAGTTACTGTATTTTAATTTTGTTTCTCTGCTTTTAATTAGAAAAAAGTAAATGAACTTGTTAGGAGTTAAATTATACAGCAAGCTAGTTGGATTTTAGTTACGTGTTTTCAGAATTTAGTGTCTGCCATGTGCTGAAAATCTGCTCTTCTCTGTCACTTCAGGATATGTGTGTGGTTTGTGGGAGTTTTGGCCAAGGTGCTGAGGGCAGGTTGCTTGCCTGTTCTCAATGCGGTCAGTGTTACCATCCATACTGTGTCAGTATTAAGGTGAGTGCTTTTGTTACATAAAAAAAATACTTGATTACACTGTTTTCATATTGTACTTTAATAGCACTATGCTGCCTTTGGTTTTGTGGTAATTAGGGGAGTCATTAACTTGTTAGATATTCATCAGCTAATGTGACCATTATTTGTATGCGACTTGTGAAAGACTTTAATTAAATGTCATTTTATAGTATGCATTGCCTCAAGAGAAATTAACCTTTTTGTAATTTCGCAACCATAAATAGCACTGATTATCCAGCAGTTGGTTAAAATAACAGTTTGAGATACAAGCTTAAAACCTAAATACAAGCAGAATTTAAAAAAAAAGAAAAAAATTTTACTGCATCTTCATTTACTAGGGGCATAAGGTTTAGTTGATTCAATTTGTCTGTTGGCTGTCAGAATTGACAGCAGTTGGAGTGGTTAATTAATACATTTTACATTCATTAGCCTAGGAGAGAATGTGTGAAAATGAAATTTGAATGGTATGAGATGACTTAGCAAACACATAATAAGCTATTTACTGCAATATATACACTACTCACTCTATATTGTTTATTATATAAGTACATCTGTGTAAAAGTGGGATTTTTTTAAACGTCACAAAACTTTATTTTAAATGTACTTTACAAAATGCCATATGCATATTTCATGCAACTATAATTTGGCTTTGTGTTTATATACTACTCTTGCATTATATATTAATTACAATAAATTAGTTGTTTGCTTCAGGTGACTAAAACCCCAGCACTGGCTATCACAGATAATTTAGGAAAGATACAGGATTTGTAGTGACCTGAATCCTGGCTTTACTATGTAGCTGAAAAAAAGCAGCCGTGTGTTCTCCTTCATCCCCACTGGACCAGCTACTCCTATAAGGAATAAACTGTCCTACATGTAGATCCAGTGCAGTATATGATCTCTGTTATGCTACTTTATCCGAAGAAATTATATTCTGGAACAGTATCAGATGTCAGTAATTACAGTTTCTTTCTATTTAGCCATTCCCATATATTGAAGCTTCAGAAAGTCTAATTGATAAACAGCTACTTGTGGCGTAGATCGTGTGCACAGAAGAGCATCCTGTGCTCCAGTAGGCAGACCTTAATTTATACAATGATCGCACCTCATAGAGCAGTTTTCAAATAATTGTCACCTTGCCATTTGCAGATTACTAAAGTGGTGCTTAGCAAAGGTTGGAGGTGCCTGGAGTGCACAGTGTGTGAAGCCTGTGGGAAAGCGACAGATCCAGGAAGACTGCTTCTCTGTGACGACTGCGACATCAGCTACCACACGTATTGCTTAGATCCACCCCTGCAGACAGTTCCAAAAGGAGGCTGGAAGTGCAAATGGTGTGTTTGGTTCTGGGGTCAGAAATATTGACTACTGGCCTCTTTTGTTTCTTTTTGTCACTTTGTATTTGCGATGTCAATTGAACTGTAATAATGTTTTAATTGTATTTAAGTCAGGTGTATTAAACAAAGCAAACAAAATACTTCTGAATTGTTTCATTCAATTATCAATTTAATAGGGAAACTGTTATCTCCTCTTAATACTGTTTCTTCATGCCAAAACCCGTGTAAATAGAGGTGGACAAAATTTTTCTTTTAAAACTCTTCGCGAAAAAAAAAAAATCCAAATCCAATTGATGTTCATTGGAACGTTCATTCCAGTGTTCAGTTGGAAAAATGAATGGGTGCTTTGCCAAATTGTTCTCAAAATAAAACCCTCTGAAAATGATTCGTTTTACTTGGGTGAAACACAGACTAGACCTTTCACATGGTTAAGTCTCCATATCTCAAAGTGAATGGCAACTAGAAGCAGGAACTGCATTGACCTGTTGAGCTGTTACAAACACCCATCTGCCTGTTTTTGCAGACTTAAGGGAATTCTTACTTAGGAGCTTTATTTAAAAAGTATAAAAAATGTTGGTAATGTTCAAAATCTAAATAATACCATTTTCATTCAATTAAAATAGTTTGACCTGAAATGAGTTCCCCCCCACCCCCCAGTGATTAGTGATCTAAAACTTAATTACTCACCCAGTTCTAAGCAGGGGGGATTTACAGCCACAAAATAATCTTCCTGTGAACTGAAAGTAATAGATCATTTTGTCTGTTCTGCAGGTGTGTTTGGTGCAGACACTGTGGAGCAACTTCTCCAGGTTTAAGATGTGAATGGCAAAATAATTACACACAGTGTGCTCCCTGCGCAAGTTTGTCTACCTGCCCAATCTGCTATCGCACTTACAGGGATGAAGAGCTTATAATTCAGTGTAGACAATGTGATCGGTAAGGATTTCTAATATTTTAGAGGTTTTTTCCTGTTTAAGGCTTATTTGAATTTTTTTCCCTATAATGTAAAAGCGTAAAGATGAAGGGAATGGTCTTGTGGTAAAGAGCACTGGATTTGAGTCTCAGAAGTCTCTCACTAGTTCATTCCTAGTTGTACCACAGACTTAACTATACGACTCTGGACAAATTGATTAATCACTCTATGCCTCATTATTCCCCCCTCTGTAAAAATAAAACTAAACTACCTCGCAAGACTATTGTTGTGAGGCTAGATCTAGCTAAATCTACATTGTATCAAGTAAGTAGTTAAGATGATTGCAATATAGGGAGAAAATTATAATACTGAGACATGTTTGCTTCCAGGACGTTGTTTTATAGAGATTTCCTTCCTGTGAAGGGAAATAGGTAATCTGATACTGTATATACAGTATTTAACACACACCGCCGTAGGGGAATGCTGTATATGGAGAACCTGAATCATCATTTCTCCCTAAAAGAATTTAAACTAAACAAGCATTTCACATTTACTTGGACCATATACTGATATTTGGGTCTCCTAAAACACCACATATTTCCTTTAAATTGTATTTTTTCCCCCACTTAATTTCTAGATGGATGCATGCAATCTGTCAGAACTTAAACACAGAGGAGGAAGTGGAAAACATAGCTGATATGGGTTTTGACTGTACCATTTGTAGGCCATACATACCACCAACGAACGGTAAGAAGATAATTGAAACCAATGGCAGGATTGCACACTGCAGTAAATAGGTTTGGGAATGTATAATGGTTCTTTTCTCTGGTGGAGATTGGGCTCATGGTAGAAGCAAGATTTTTCGTGTTTATTTTAAAGGCCTTCTGGAAGTGTCCTTAGCTCTTCTGCACCCTCCTGTGATTGGCTGCAAGGCCAGAGAAAACCTAGCAGGGGGAATTCTGGATAGATTTATTGAAGATAATTTGGGTAAATGACTAGAAGTATTTGGTATTGAAAGGGTAAAAGGCATCTCACTTTGTCAAGTGAGTTCAGTTCCGTAAAGTTATTAACTGCAGAAGAATCTGAAAATCAATTCCAAGCAGTAAAACTTTCTATATTTCAATACTTTGAGGCTGTCTGAAGCAGCAGTAGCTGTAACAGCAGTCCATCTAAGCATTTTTCCCCTCCTCCCTCATGTTTTATTAATGCACTCCCTCAGCTCTCCCTGTATTTAAGACCAGTGCTTCCCTCCCTGGCTGCGGTCTTTAAAAGAATTCACCATATTTTCCTGCTCAGGAGTTGCCACTTTCTTGTTAGTTGGACTGTATAGTTCTTTGCTCTTCTCCGCACATGTTGTCAGTGAATATATGTACCAACTTCCTCATTAGTCTGTATTACACAGTTCTGTAGCAGTGGTACTTCAGGAGCTGAGGTTCCTGCAGTTTTCTCTTTAAGCACAGCTACAGCAGCTGGTTCTGTGGGATGGTGCTGGTTAATGTTATTGTGAGTGGCCTGTCAGCAAGTAGATTGGCCTATTAGATGATTTATGGTCTTGCTACAGGGGTGGTATCCCAGGTCTGTTTTCCCTGCATGTCAGCTCATGGGAATTTCTGCTTCAGTCTGATACTTTAACGGAGCATTAACACTTAGAGCCATTTTTAGCGTAATAGCATGTTAAAGTGTTCACATTAACCCGTTATTGGGGTATCATGAGAGTATGGTAGGAGGAAGGTACAAGAACTGAGCAAATGTTTCAAGAAATATTTGTGTCCAGCAAGAAGATGTTTGGTAAGATTTGCTTTCCTGATCAAGATTGAAGCTATCATGAGGCATGTGTTCAAGAGGTCTGCCCAGAAAAGTTCAATAGCTCATCTAACGTCCCTTTACACTGGCATGTCCTTATAAGAGCGCGGCAGTAATTGTAACTTACTGACGTGACCTTGGAGGTTTATATACTCCCTTTTCAACTACACATGGTTATGGATCACTTCCAAGTATCCCACTTTCATCGCTATTGGAAGAATGACTTATGCTTATGTATTTCTACAAGTCACTTCATTTTTGAGATCTGCTTTTACACATTCAAAAAGAAAGAGGTTTTGTAAGTGGGAAAAGCAAGAAACTTGCAGATAGAGCACAGATTTTTGTTTATTTTGATAATGAGCTTTGGGCACGTAAAACAAAAAGGTCCAACTAAGAAATACTCCCTTTCTCTTTCAAGCTGGCAGAGCTACCTTTTAGAGATAATTAAAGCCCATAATTTGCGAGACAGAACAATTTCACAAGATGGTATCAGAGGTGTTTCACTTCCAGGCCTAAGCTGGCCCCTGAGTTAGTCCTTCCTGCACACCTTCATGAAGTTGTGTTGCTTAGATTTGTCTTCCAAGGAATAGGAGCCAATCCTGCAAGACCTGTTAAGGAGTTCCCAAGCTTTCTTTGCAGGTTTTTTTATAAGACAAGTTTCTCTGCTTATTCTTTCATGTTTTGACTCAGTATGTGTAATACCTCTTTAACACATGTACATTTGCACAGTTGCATGTCTGAATATGTCATTTGATGCATGTTCATAGAAATACTTGCATGTACTTTTATATGAAATGTTTTGGTCTTTCATTAATTCTTCTACAACTCCTTTGAAAATTTTCTATAATTCTTTTGTTTCAAAGTGAGAACAATTAGCATTTGATTAACTTAGAGAAATAAATGTTAGTTAACAGTAGAAAGCTTCTTAAAATGTACCATATTGTGGGATTCTTACTGGGATGGTTCTTGCTTGTTCCATTTGATGTGTCACAGGTGTGCTGCAAGTATTATTACAAGCTTTTTAACTACTTTCTTTCTAGAAGAAGCAAGAGCCCTTCAACCTAGTAAATTACCAGTACATTGTAGGTTTACTAAGGAGTAAATGCTTCTAGCATGTAGGTATTGAGAAAGAGCTTCCATTTTTCTTGCTTCAGAAAATGGAAACTTTTAATAAGAGCTCTTCCCTATCTCATCTTACCATATCTGATAATCTTACAAAGTCATCTTCTTCAGGAAACAGAAATAAAAGATAAATAGGTTTTTTTCTCCTTGAACATACATAAATATCAAAAGCCAGAATGTGGTTAAGATTTGCTCCAAAATAGTAGTATACCATAAACCTTCATTACTGGATTCTTTTGAAATAATCATCTCTGAACAGTGTTTCATCAAGTTCCTTTTAGCGTGGTCTCAAGTTATAACATATGTCCCCCAGCGTATTGCTGTGCCTGGTAGAAAATTTTTTTTCTAATTTAGATTGCATGAATATTTTCATGACTGGGCACAAGCAGCTGCTCTAGGTAGTGGCAGCTTTTCCTCTGTGTTGTAATTCCTGCACATTCAGGAAAGCTGTGTGCATCTCTCATCTACATACACTCCTAGACAAGCAATTCTCAACCATCTACCCATCACTTCTGCCTTCTGTAGTTTGCCCTTGTATGTCATATGCCTCATCTGCAAATTTCATCCCTTCCTCACTTACTCCCATCCTCTCTCCATGCACATACTCCAGCTTCTTCCTCCCTTAGTGCTGTTTTTCTTTCTCTGTGGGAGGCAAAGGGACCAGCTCTGCCTGGTTTTCTGTAGCTAGTTACAACTGATCCAGTAACAGTTTATTGTAGCTGCCCATGTGCATGTATTCCTCCTGTGCTTCAAGTATGCATGCCCACAGAGGCAGTGAGATGTTCATATCACTTACTAATGCAGAGATGCTTGATATGCCACTGATATGCATGTTATGTGGAACAGTTCTCATGAAACTGAATTAAATTTTTCTTCATTCTGAAATTTAATTCAATGTACTTTGTACTTTTTTTGTACCGGATACAAAAGCAATGTAATACTATATGTTAAGAAATTAACTTTTGAATTTTTTATTATTTGGCACATTTATTATGTCAAGTCTTACATTCTTGTAAGTTACTGTATTTACAAAGAAATCCCTGTGTCATGCATACAGTTATGCAGGCATCCAATAGTGCTCTGTTAGTGTTGTGTTTCTACATCAACCATTTCACTCTGTCCCTTATGCTGATTTCATTTCTTCCTAGAATTGTTCTTTTCTACTATAGCCTTACAAATGGCAGACCCCTTTCTTTTTGGAACTGAGTCTTCTTATTGTATTGTATTCTGTGCAATTATTTTTTTCAACTGAAGCTACTAAATGCTGTACAGTATTCAGCATGTTTAAACACTTTTGCAAATAAGCACGATAATTTTGGTTAAACTTCAACTGAGTGCCTTAGAAAGCACTTTTTTGTTCAATTTTTAATTTTTTCCATTTGGTCTTTCTCTGATAGTACTGTGTTTCTCCGTTGTTCATTTTATTGATTTTAATCCTTAATCTGCACTCTAATTAGCTCCTTTTCTGGAAGTCTGTTTGATACTGTCTTCAAAATCTGTTTGTTTGTGCAGGTTTTGTGAGTTGGTCTCTGAAGGCCTCACCTCTGTCACTATCAGCTTGTTTATTTGACTATTTCAACTCTGTTCAATGTTCAAAGCTAAAATTGTTCACAATCTGACCTGGATCAGAAGAACGCTTCCTGTTGTTTGGCTTTTAAATAAGGATTTCAAATTCCCATTTACAGCTGTCTTTCTGAATTTTTTGTTTACTTTGGATTCCAATTCAAAAATTACTCTCTCTGTCTTAAAACACCTTGTAAATTATAACCAATTAAATGAACAGATGATGTCTTATTCAATTGTATTTCTAACAGTCTGCCTTTTTTCTGTTGTTTCAATTCAGTGCTTTTGAGTATCTTCCATCCTGCAGCTTGTCCCGTATTTTTTTGTTTCCCTCCAGCTCTGTGTTTCAAAACCCCATTTTCGATACCTTTTCTTCCTTGTCTTTTCCTACGGTAATTCTTACAGGCTGTTTTCATTTACTAATTGCATGGAATATTGGTTTTCTGTAGGTTATATCATATACTTTAGTTACACCTTACATAAAACTTTTTAAAGGACTATAGTTTTTGAAGACAGACTTTCACTTCCCTTAAATTTTTTGTATGCTTAGAAAGCATCCTCTAGATTTCATACTCATAATTATATTTAGCAAAATAATTGTTAGTTGGAAGCGTCTGTGCTTTTCCTAGTCTTGTTCCCAACTCCCATGTTGTGTGTGAGATGGTCAGGAGCAGCACCTGTGCAGTGGTCTGGCATGTCTGAGAAACAGTGAACCTCCCATCTCTCATCTTGTGTGGCAGATGCAAAATAAATATTCCAGATGTTTGCCTGAGTCTTAAATTCAGCGTGGATAAGATTTCTAGGCAAAAAGGAAAAAGCGTGGATAAACTTGACTATATGGTAATGCTAACTGTGCCAAACTAACAGGTCTTCTGATTCTACTTCTCAGTGTTCGTGAGATAGAAGCTTCTAATTTTCACTTTACTTACTCTGTCTACATTATCTCTGTAAAGTCACTACTAATATTAAAAGTCTAGTTTGCACATCCCAGGTTAGTGAAGTGTGATTACAGTTATTGTAGTTAAGGCAGATGGGAAGAACATTTTTACCCACAACAAGAGTAGTGTTGTAGGACATTTTGATCATTATTTGTTCAGATACACTGTTCCAGTGATTCCCTGAAGCTCACAAGGTGTAGTTTTTAAATTGAGTTTCTGCTGTTCCATTTATCGATATTCTTACCTTGAATAAGAGTTACCCTATCTAACTTCACCAAGTCAGGTGTCATCTGTTCTCAGATATATCAGCCTTATTTTTGTTTCTCATATGTGTTGTACAAGAGACCTGACAGCATAGACACAGCTGGAATCTTGTGTGCAAAGCTGTCAGAGTGTGCCTGCCCCTCCCTGGGGAAATACAACAGTGGTTGATACCCAATTCACAAAGCCCTCCCATTTTTCATGCTGAAGTCAGCAAAACCTGGACGCCATGACTAGTATAGAGCTTACTTTCCAGTACAGTAGATCCCGTGTATTCATTTGCCCTTGGTCCAGTAGAAGGAGATCATTTACTATCGAGTTCAGTGCCATTCCAGTGCCGTTCTTGGCTCTTGGAACTTGGAGCACTTCAGTTTGTATCAGGCTTGTTTTGTAGTCACATCTTCTGTGGCGCTGAAGAGCACTTTATTTGAAAGGTGCTAGTGAATGTTCCCAACAGTATAAATTAGGGAGTTTAACAGAACTGTTTGAAGGAAAATTAATCGATAGTTTCAGTTTAAATCAAGTCACCATTTTCAAAAGTTGAAATTATTTTCCTTATATTTTTCAGTGCCTTCTTTGGACTGTTGTGATTCATCAGTTGGAGCTCAGATTATTTCAAAATCAAAAGAACTAGGTAAAGAATGTAAATGCTTACTCTTCGATCATTTAGCATTTTTTAAGGGTATATTTTTACATGACACAAAAATTCCTTTTTCTGTGATTTTTATAACACACCACATTAACTATCCTTGAGTTACTGCAGCATGCTTTTCATTTTTTTTTCTCATTGTCTCCTCTTCTCTTTTGCCTGCTATACCTGTGCTATAATAATTACTTTAAATTATGCTTTCATCCTGCAGACTTAGTTACTTGCCTTAATATTAGTGGTGATAACACAGTGGGGCTGAGCCAAGCATGTACACAAATGTTTACAGGCTCGAACTGTAGGACGCAACTTTTCTGTATTTGTCTTGTTTGTGGTAGGAATTTATAATCTTGACAAGCCTACTCACAAGTCACTTGTTCATAATGATAGTATCCAACAGCTTCCATTGTGTCAGAATTTTTTTCCATTTGATACCACCAAATGTAGTTCTGAGAGAAGGTTCTCCCTTCAAATCTTCAATCTGAAAAAGAGTATGCGATTTTTTTTTTTTTTTTTTAAAAAGCAAACACTTTTTTAGTTCAAAGTAAGAAAACAGTCATCTGGGAAGAGTTGTGTTCAGAACCAGCTGTGTTTTGAGGTGTGAGATGTTACATAAGGAAATACTTTTGGTTAAAGGAGACAAAAGTTATGATGTTTATATGTTTTCCAAAACCATGTTACCAAATTGTTATTTAATTGGCTCCAAAGAGCACAATGATCACTGCAGCCTCTTCATTATTTGATAATTCCCTGAAAGTTCCCAAACCTGCACTTGCAGGGCCCCAACACAGGTGACAACACCTTTCTACATGGTGAATTAAGGAATATCAGAGTTTATAGGTAGACTCATTTGTCATGTAACAGCCTGAGGAGGAAGCAGTCTTGCAGGTCTTGGGAGACTTGGATTCTACCCGTGATTTCCAATTTGATCTTGAGCAGCTCACTTGATATAACTCCGGTTTTGTCTGCCTATAAAATAGGGCTAATAATTTGCCTGAGTTACCAAGAGTTCTGGGAGCTTAAGGTAATTAAAGATGAAGCCACACTGCTGAGGGCTGGATGAAGGCCTTGGCAAATAAGCAACAGGGACCCAAACTAAGACTTGCACATTTTTTTGTGAGTGCCAGGGATACTGAAATACCCTGCAAGGCGCCGGTTTCCATAATCAAATCGTTCTTTCTAATGAGTCCTTGATATAAGTTGTTTTGTAGCAATATAATGGATTGTTGCTGGATTTGACATCAGACTAAATTACAAAGCTGTAACTGTAATGTGTAAGACATTATCAGATATCTCTGTTTTACTTATACCAATTTCCTCACTCAAGAATCAGCTCCACACGTGGGGATTATTAGCTCTTTAAAGTGCTATTCCTAAAAATCTAAGACTTGTAAATTAAAGAATTTTATATTGCTGTTATGATTAATTTAACTTTTATAGACCCACCGAAGACATATACCCAGGATGGAGTCTGCTTGACAGAATCCGGCATGTCTCAGTTACAGAGCCTAACTGTTACAGTACCAAGAAGAAAACGGACGAAACCAAAGCTCAAACTGAAAATTATAAATCAGAACAGTGTGGCTGTGCTTCAGACACCCCCAGATGCCCAGTCAGAACACTCAAGAGATGGGGAGATGGATGACAGTAGAGGTACAGTCTACTTTTGGCATGTCTTGTATACTAGAGTGTTGCAGTACCTGTGTATGTCGCGGATGTCCCTGGGAGTTTTTATTACACTGATACTCATATGTTCTGTACCAAATGCCCTTCCAACCTAGATAATTCCACGATTCTATGAAATTACTTGGACAATAGTCATGGCTCGTTGTAGTCCATTTCAGGGATTTTTCTTGTTGTTCTGTTTATGGGTCATCCATCCTATAGGAAACTCACCTTTCTAAGGCTGGCAACACCGGAAATATGAGTTGTCTTCTTGTCTAATCCTTGGGTTATCTGTGGGAAATACTATGCACTCACTGAGTACAGGTGTACTTTGAGGCTCTCAAATTCAGTGCGAATGATGTTTGAAAGAGGTAATGTTGGCTTGGCAAAGCAACGTCCAGATCGCTGTAATGCTGGTAGTTAAAACAAATAGGAAAGTGGAGTAAAAAGCTCCTTGCTGAGAGTATTTCTTTTTTCTGAAAGAAATGAGGTGGGCTGACCTGAGAGTCCGAGGAAAGAAAAAATTATTCCCTTCTATTTCCATAGATTAAATCAATGTTTTGTGTGTTCTCATGTCCAAAGTAGAATTTGAGACAAAATTTGAGTTTGGAAGTGAATTCTGGGTGTTGCTCTAGTTCAAGTAGATGACATTGTATGAAGAGCCCTACCTGAAGGGTTTCAGGTTCCAGGATGGGGTATCTGTGTAGTATGGAGGGAGGGGAAGATTTCACAGTGTTTTTGTGGCCTCCAAGGCTGATGAGAGAGTTGAAGGGATCTGGGCTAATGCTTGCCAACCCAGACACATCCCTGTGTATGGAGATGACATTTCAGTCAATGGTAGAAGCCCTTGGGAGAGCTCCTTCCACCACAAGTCTAGACATGGAGCAAAAATTCACGAGTCCCAGGGCCACCAGTACTTGTCTTATCTGCTTCTCCCACAGCTGAGCAAGCACAGCAGCCCCAGCCAGAGGAGACCAAAGGTGGGAGATGAGAGTGGGAAGAGCATGTAGAAGCAGCCAGCCCTACTCTTCAAATCCCCGTTCTTCAACCCCAGAAACACCAGCCAGCATGGTGTAATACCAGTCTCCTGTCCTCTTTGCCATGGTCTGGCTGTACATCCTAATAAGCTTGTTGATAGAATAAGTGTTAATCCGTGGCCTGGGGAAAGGCTTACTTAAATGGCAGGTGTGAAAGTCATTACATTAGTCATGCAGGTGTCTGTTGGGAGAGGAACATAAGCACCCCACCTCACCACAGTCTAAAGCACTTTCTGTTTATGCAACATTGCCTCGTTGTTAATCAGATTAAATGTCATAAAAAGCTTTTTTTAGATACAGAGTGTATTTGAGGTAACTGGGTAGTTTAACTATGAGTGCAGTTTCCCTGTTAACTTGTTGATGCAAGTATTGTTCCCATTGTTTGATTAGCACATTCTTACCCTATGCTGTTGACTAGAAGTGTATTTTTTTTATAATAGGTTCCCTTTATTTGTTTATAAGCTTTGAAACTAGTTAACTAGTTGTTTTTCTGTCCCAAACCACAACATTTTCTTTCCTTTCCTTCAGTATTCACAGGGTTTGGTACATTATCCTAGCATTACACTGACTGTCAAATTTCATCTCACTTTCATATAGTCCATCAGGTGGATTGTTGAAAGCAAAAAAGCTTTTAATTTTGGTTTGAAGGCATCAAGATAGAGAATTAACCACTTTCCTTGTTGTTGTTCTTCAGTGGTTAATCATTTTTACTTTTACAAACATGTGCCTGTTTTCTATATAACTTTGTTCTAACTTCATTATCTGCTGCGTGGCTTTTATAGGTATCCCTTTTCAACTAGATAACAAGATACATAAATGTAACAGCAGAGTATGAAAGGGAGAGCCAAAGCTTCCGTTTAGGTTCTGATCACCTTTCGTCTCTTTTTTGAGAGTTAGAGCACATTGATGTATGTGACAGTAACAGCACAGCATGTACATGGTAGATTGGCTGGATTTCCTGGAAGGGCTCTACATGCGCTCTGTAGAGTGGATCAGTTCTCTTAACGTCTGAAATTTTTGTATGAGTACCAGGATGAATAGAGCTGTCCTATGGCTTTGATTGGAGCAACATAGTGTAGTAATTCCAGGCAAACGGGAATAACCCTTACTTCCACTCTAAAATTTCAGGTGGAAAAAAGAGGCTGTATCTGAGAAAACTGAGCTCGTGGTAATTTTCTTACCATCTCATCTGTAGGTTTTCATCAGGTTTGGCACTTCATCAGGTGTTCCACGTTTTAAAGTCCACTTGAAAGTTCAGCTTGCTTTGGGAGCTTCAGCTTTGGTAGACTTAATGTGGCTCTTCTGCTACTATTTGTAGAGCTATGCTTCGTAAGTAAATGGGAAGGACCACTGTGGGGTTTAGCATTCGGCATACTGCTTTCTATAGCAGAACACATTAGCACTCAAGCAGGTTTCTCCTCTGCCAGCAGTGGACGTGTTGCAAAGAGGGCTTACCCGTGCTCTTAAGGGAAGAGGGAATTGGCTGTGGTGGTCAGTGGGGGCTGCCTTTGCCAAGCCACCAGCTTTGTTGGTAGAGCTCAGAAAAGTCTGCATTGATGGGAAAGCCTGGTCTGTGACCCAGCCTGTGGAAAAGCAAGAGTTGTACTTCTGCCACAGCAGAATTGGTGTGAGAGAGTCCAGCTCTGTCTGTTAATAACAGTATTTCTCCCTCTTACAACTGTATGTGGTTTTAGACCATATAGAATTATACACCTAGATCCAAAGCAGGGAAATGGAACTCCAGTACCTTTTCAGGGGCAAGGGTATATTTAACATGTTTCAAAAGCTTTACAATAAAATGAAGATGTAAGGTCATTATAGTATTGACATTTTGGGGATATCAGAAACAGAATTAACTCTCTCTCTCTTGAACACCAAAGGCTTTTTAATGCCGTCATACTTCACATCTGTTTCTACCCTGCTTTCCCACAGAATATAAACTCTAACTTAAAATTACAGTCTTCATCTTCAAGGCTGAGTAATTCCTTTGGGCTGACTTTTCTACTATGTAGGTCACACTCTTCTGCTTTCAATCAGTCACACAGCTTCAAGTCAAAAACCATCTAAACTAAGAGTTATTGTACATTACCTTCCGAGTGCAGGCTGCAGTTTTTCAGTCTGTCTTCTCAGTAAAAACAAATGCTATTAAAAGAAACTTAGGGCAACGTTAAACAAAACAAAGTATGTCTTGCGTGGTAGATTGTATGCATATTCCTTGATGTATGGCTAGAAATTACTCAGACACTTACAAAATGTGATAGCACAGACTTCTGAAAGGGGCACCAAAAAAATTCCTTAGATTCACATACGGTAACTGTAGCATTTATTCTCTGGTTTTGTGTAGACATTATCTCACAGGAGATGTATGTATATACTGGGTCTTTGTGTATAGATAAGAGTGGGTTTCCCGGAAGTGTTTGGAGAGTGTGGGTATCTATCACCCCTTTGAAAAATCTGTTATTCTCAGTCAGTTTCTCAGAAATCGGTCAGATACAGAAATTCTGCAAAAATACCTTCTTTCCCTTTTCCAGGGAAAAGTTACCATTGCTTCTTTTCTGCAGAAGGTGATCTTATGGATTGTGATGGAAAATCAGATTCCAGCCCAGAACGGGAAGCTGGGGATGATGATTCCAAAGTGGCAGAAGGAGCTGATGGGATTAAAAAACGGAAGCGAAAACCATATAGACCTGGTAGGATACGTTATTTATGTGATTGTGTGTCCCTTGTTTAACACTTTTTTTCCCCTGTATAATTAAAAAAAATAATTAGAAAATAATATGGAGTTCTGAAGTATTCCACTGCTAATTGCTGATTTTAGATTCACCCCCTCCCCCATTCTGTTTAAAATAATTTTTAGTTCCCTTACCAAAATACGTTTCCACAGGTTGCTGCTCAGCTGTATGCCTCTTCTTAGTGTGCTGTCAATTATTGGTTAGTAGTTCAAATCTGTACCTTGTATTGATTCTTAAATATAGTACATTTTCCTATTATGTTATATAATTGATGAAGGCCAGTTTTTGTGTGTGTGTGTATTATATATATATATGACAATATCTAAACTTCGGAAAACTCTTTGCAGGTATCTTATTTTCTGAAATACTTGATAGGAGTAATTTACAAAACATTTGCAAATGATTTCTGCCGGTGAATTTTAATGAATTCAGTTATTGGATGAATTCATTTATTTTAATTTATTAGTGCAGTTGCCTCTTAATTATCTTGACTGTGGATTAGCTGTGTGTCCTGGATGCAGAAACACTTGAGCTGTCTCCAGGCAGAAGAAGCTGGAGGTACCTAAGTGACTCTGTAGGAAGTAGCTCCGATTCATTAGGGCTAAAGCTGACTCTTGATAATAAGCCATGCTTAGACACCGCCTGGCTTTTTGAAGAGCCCCTGTATCCCACACCTTGGTATGTCTCAGAATCTGTGTTACATGTTGGTTTTGTGTTTCATTATGCAGCCTCCCACCACTGTGGATAAGAAGTTGATTGTAGTCTTTGCAGTCACAAATACTGTTTTTGCTTGCTGTGAATATCCTCTGATTATGAAGATAGTAGGGGAGGAGAACAGAGGCAATGAAATGATTGAGGAGGTGAAGGCACAGAATACAGTGAAGGAAGGAAAGGAAGCAGGAGTTACAACATGGTCCAGTTTCTCTTGCTTTCCTCTCAGTAGCTAAACAGATCTCTACCACCTTTTACCCTCCCCATGTGGGAAACACTGCTGAGCGAAAGCCCGGTCTCAGCAGGTCATGCCCATGTGTATATTGCCTTCCGTCATGGTCCCACCCTGTGGAGACCGTGGTACAAACCCACATCTCTTAACAGATTTTCTTTTTCTCTACAAGTAATGTACCTCAATAAGCCATTTATTTCTACTGCTGGGTCCTTAAGAGAAGAGAGGTTCATTTGCTCAGAGTGGTTTTGAATCATGAGTTGAACGGCCATCTGTTAGTTTTCTGCAGCCAACAGTTGCCCTGAAAAATGAAACAAACCTGTATCTGGTGCACGTACATACATACATACCAACTGTAAAGGATCAGGAGTGCTGCAGTCAGTCTCTAGTGAAGGATTCTGGAGTTGCAGGCAGTGTGATATTGATGAATTTTCTTTTTATTTTGTGATACGTCCCTCTCCAGTACTGTCATTTGGAGTGGTAGGCTCTCTAGAGCAATTTGTAGAGGTTTTTTATGGTCCTTTAAGGTTCTTGAATGGGTTTCATTGGGTAGATTGACTTCTAATTCTAGCAGTTCATCAGCTTGCCAAAGGAGGGAAAAACCAACATCTGAAAGTTGCCAGGTTTGGTAATTTGAACTTCTTGTGGATGTTTTAAAGTCCTAAAATACTGATCCTTTTTGATAATTACATATATACGCACCGAGACATTAAAATTGAGAAATGTTTTGTAAAACTGAATAAAAACTTCTCAGGTATCTCAAATTCATTCTTAGACCTCTACAGATGCAGTAGTCCCCTTTACCTGCAGAATAATCTTGGCTCTCATTCTTAAAATGAAACATAGTTTTAATCAATATATTGAATTTTTGCTTCCTTGTTAGGTATTGGTGGATTTATGGTACGTCAGAGAAGTCGTACAGGGCAGGGGAAGACTAAAAGATCTCTCTCCAGGAAAGATTCTTCTGGATCTGTTTCTGAGCAGTTGCCTGGCAGAGATGAAGGTAAGTGCAGAGACTTGGTTTTAAATTTTTGGTCATGCTTAATGCAATAAAAATAATGCAACTTATCAACATACAGTTCTTTCCAGAGTTGTGCTACAAAGGAGAAAGTTTTTTGTGTTTGTCTTGATGGCATTATTAATTCAACTGAAGATACTCATTCCTACGTACTTACAGTTTCAGCAGAGCCCATGATTTACAAAGAAATTGAAACAATGAATTGCAGGCTATTGTGGGAGATAAATAGCGAGGATTGTAAGGACTGCTGTATTGCGTCAGAGCTCTGTTTAGCCTAGCTTTGACCAGTAGAAGACAGAAGTGTAAGATAACAGGTAGGTTTAGAGCAATCCTCTTTCTGATACACCTTCCTCCAGATGTAATCCTGACCTAGAGTTGTCTTCTGGACCATCAGTTTTAATATTCACTGGTGTTCGATGTTCCACAAATGTGTCTAATATTTTTATGTATCTGTTTATGCTCTGGGAAATCCTACATTAGTGGTTTCAACCGTATACTATGATTGCATGAAGAAATAGTTCCTTTTCATTTTAAACAGAGTATCTGAGAGTCTTACAAGCTACCCTTGCGTTTTATGTTATGAAAGATGATTAAAAAAAATATAGTTCTTTATTACTTTGTAATAAGGAGAGATTTTCTAGATGTGTGTCATATTGCCCTATGAGTTGTTGTCTTTTCCAGGACTGAAGAATCCTACTCTGGTCTTTTCTCATACCAAAGCCATTTTCATGCCTTCTAACACTAGCACTTGGTAGACTGGGCACCTAACAAGTCAGATTTTACTTATGGGCCTTTTTCTCTTACGTGTTATGTGTGATTAGACTAAATTATTTCATCCATCTGGATTTGTTCACGCTATCTAATCTAGAAAATACTGAGGTATCATTAAGGTGAGATGTGGAATATGTTTCGTTCAGAGCCTGTTTCCTGTAAAGTCCGTGGACGGAGGCAGTTGCTTCTAAAGGTTGGCTGATACCATCTCAGTGAGAAGACTCCAGCCTTTTGATTTCTCCTATTATTCTCTCCTGTCTGTTTAGCTATTGAATTTTTAACCAGTTTAGAGCCAGATCGGTCTCTTGCTTTATATTTGTCCAATGTGGTGGAGACTGGATCTTTACTACAGCATCAAGGCAGTATTAAAAACTGATAGTTGTATGTTGTCCTCGCTTGCATTTGTAGAAGTACTTTACGTAGCCAACAAATGTTTCTTTTGTCAGTGCAACCCAGTATTCTAGCTAGGTCCTCTATTCAGATACAGTGCTTGCTTTCTCTATAATATTATTGTAATAGCTATGTTTTTCTGCTTTGTAAATATTATTTCAGTGTAGTATACTACGTAGTTTCAGAGAGTGCTGAAAGTTTTGCTTTAAAGTTTTTCATTTCTATAGGGGTCTGCTCCTTTAAGTGGGGGGAAAAAAAAAAAAAGGGCTAAAAAGTTAATTTCCCATTCTGGGTAACAGCACAATGCGTATTGTTAAAAAGCAGTATTCTTAAACAAGTATTCTTCAGTTAAAAGTTTGAGTCTCTTTTTGTCTGCTCAGACACAATTGTTTGTTAAGAAAAAAATAACTCAAAATCTTTGTATGTTTTAAATCATCATATCTTGCCGAGAGCCTGCTTCTCAGCTGCCAGTACTCATCAGCCTTACCAAGCTTTATGCTACTCTTGTCATGTTTCACCCCCTTTCTCTGCAAAAGCTCACTCAAACAATGCGGAGATCACAGTGTTGGTGAGCCGCATTCTCCTCACTGTCCTCTGAATATGGTACATGAGATTACTACAGTACAAAGCACAGCAGATTTTACTACCACTATAGTATGGTTTCTTAAGTAACTTCCCAGGGTCATTAACTTCATGTAATTAGCTCTGGCAAGACAGAAGTAGCGGGACTTAAAGTACTGCTTTTACCTGCGGTCTTTTCCCTGGTCTTTTGAAATAAAATACTGAATGATGGATGAGCACTGTGTGCCTTTGTGTTTATTAGGAAAAACTGTGCCACTTTGGAATATGATAGCTGAATAAATGTGTAATTTTTCTTGAAGGGCTTCTTTATAGATTTCTTTTTCTAGCCTGCTCGTAATTTATTCGATAGTCTTTTCTTGGATTTTTTTTTAAAAAAAGTTTTTTACTTTTAATTTGAGAAAAATTAGTGTATAAAATGAAAGGTGGCTAATGTGTAACTCAACATTGATGATTTTGGAGATACTACTTCAGTGGAATTATCTTTCAAATATCTGGCTGAGTGGCACTTACAGTTTCTCTAAAATTACCAAATTCTTAGGTGGCTTGGAGATATGAAAGTTAAAGCTCTGTCTTCAGCCAGTGAGGTAGCAATGTGACTGGTATCACATACAGTATTTCTTACTGCTGGAGCCCAGGCGATCAGGTGACAGTTCATGGCTGACTAGATAAAAGCCACCTTTAGAATACATCTAGAGTGACATTCAATGAACCAATGCACCCAGGTAGGTAGCAAGATATGTTAGGTACGCTGCCACTGTACCTTTAGAGCAAGAAACGAAGTATTTTATTTATTTGTGCCTGTATGTTACTTTTTAGGTTGGACAGAACAGCTGCCAGACACTCCAGTTGAGGAGTCTACCCCAGCTTCTGAAAGTACTGAGAAAATAAAAAAACGTTACAGAAAAAAGAAAAATAAACTTGAAGAAACCTTTCCTGCTTATTTGCAGGTAAAGCTATTGGTATACTTCTTGAGTAAATGTGTTTTAAAACCTAGTCTTTATGTCTCTTGATTCATAGTTCTTTTAAACCATTAACGTTTCTTTTCAGACTCCCATTTTGTCATTCAGATGAAATGGGATTTCTGTGAAGAACATTCGTAAGTTTGTACAGAATGCTGTATATTATGTTAAATCTCCAGTCCTCTGGTGTTATTTCTCAATATATGGATCCCTGCTTGTTCTGAGAGGGGGAGAAGGGGGGGAAAGAAGCCTTTATTTTCTCTCTGAACTGACGTATGACAATTTCTGATGTCCCTAGCAGGTAAGCTGTAGCACTCATGGGTAATAACCAGGATATTAATGGTGACTGAGCAACTTAGCTACCTTCAGCCAGTTTGTAAACTGACTGGTTTATATGTATCTCTCACTGAGAACATTATTTGGCTCCCTCTTCTTCTCAGCCACCTTTTTCATGAAAGCTTTATCATCTTGTGAATGTTCACCAAACTTGATGACATGGACTATACTGGGATTGAAAGCAAGAAATTGACAGAGAGGCAGAACAATCTCTGTCTAAAAATAATTTGTATTTCATAAGTGGGGAAGTGAGTTGGAAAGTAAATACTTAAGCAGTATTTCCTGTGGATTGATAAGGATAAATATTTTTTTCTCAATGTACGTTTTACTCCTGTAAAACAGAATATTTCTTAGATTCTTCTTTTGCTCATGTTGCAATAACTGATGCTGAAAAATCTAGCTTTAGCTTTAAGCAGCTGTATCCTAAATCAAGATTTTAAAGACTACCTGAAAACAGAAGAAGTTCTTATATAACGAATAAAAATTGGTTTGAAAATTTAATAGGTTGTTGTCAGATTACTGAGTACTCACACTTGGGTGAGTGATAGCTGTCATATAATTTTTTTAAGGATACTAATGTAAGTTAAACAGCTTTAGGTGTTTTGTTAGTGCAGTTCGATGTTGGGATGATTTTGTGTGAAGCGTAATGCAGTGTATGGTCGTTCTAGAATTTGGACTACACTGCGCTTGCATGTTTCTCGTAAACTTCTTGTGTGATCTTGGTGAAGTTGCTCAATAGTATTCCCCTTCTTCAGCTGTCTTTTTTGTGTGAGGAGAAATATTTTAAATACTGAAAAACTTGTGATATATAATAACACTGTATCGGTACACTGTCTGTGCCACATATACATAAGACGACTATATTTTTTTCGATGTAATTTAAGGTGAGAATTTAATCATAAAATACAAATAATGTAGCTATCTCGGGTAAGTTGTATCCATGCCTCGTAGCCTGGAAGAGATAACTGCCATACTGGAAGGCGTATGAGACCGAGACTGTATTTTTATATTTCTAGTAATCATTGGCTTTTAATTTTAACTTTGCCATTTAGCCAGCTTTTTCAATAGGTAGAATATTCTTTGTGTATTGAATCATTTTGTCATCTTTGCAGGAAGCTTTCTTTGGGAAAGACCTACTAGATACCAGTAGACAAAACAAGATGAGCCTAGATAATTTACCTGAAGAATCGCTTCCACTCTCATGTAAAACAAATCTGACCACCAATTTCCTGGATCCTTCATCCGACCCCCTTCTTAGCTCAACCTCCACGCCAGCTCAGGCAAAACTGGGACCTCAAGGTATACAAAGCTAAAGTTAGTGATAATTCAGTAGTTTGATTTTGTTGTTGCTCCTGGGGCTTTTCCACTCTCTTTTATACTTCTCTCACAATGTTTATCTGATACATTTTTCAACATTCTGTATATTAACTCTCCTTATGAGGTTAAGTTACATTGATATTCAGGTCCAGGTCGTCAGCTGTTTCAGAAAGAGCAGTGGATGGCACAACAATTGGCACCTAATGCAAATCTGAAACTCCTTTACTTTAGCATCTATGTCTATAAAATCCATGAAAATTAATTCTGTGTAAGAAAAAAGCGTACAGATCCATTATAGAAGACAAAAAAAATCTCAATTAAAGGATATTTTTATTAGTCTAGTGAATTTTAGTTGGATGAATATCATCCAACTTTTATTTTCTTTAATGTTTTAGATTATTTTAGGTTGCCAGTCTCCTCAGAATTTTTGGTTCACCATGTCCTTTCTGAACATTAGTGCCCTTTCCAGGTACAGTTTGTAGCCCCTAGACAATCTTTTACTTCTGCTATTGCAAAACCTTACTGAAGATACTGCTGAGAGTTTTGCAAATAGCCAGAGGGTTGTAAAGTGCTACTGAAAGGGCAGCTTCACACAGAGGATCATTTAAAAGCGAAAACCTTACTGTCCCCTCCAAGTTATCTTTTTTCTCTGTGTCTTGTATTATGTGCTGTTAGCTAGAGGTTGTCTTACCATTTTATATATTTTAAAAACTGTTACTGTTTCTTGTATATATTAGTTTGTGGCTTGTTTCAGCTCATCCTCACAAATTTTTCCATCTAAAAATGTTTACAGACATTGATAGAGTTTCCTGTGTCCGGAGAGTCATCTGAAGAGAGGTTGCTCATTTGTGATTGGTACTAGGTGAAAATCTGCTAAATGAAAAGCAAAAGCCTACATTATAATTAAACATTGGTTGTTTTACAGTTGAAGTTGTGAGTAACAGGGAATGCAAAAGTTAACTTGCCCTGAAGGGGAAACCACTGCAAATAGAGTGTTTCAAGGTCTGTATTTCATTGGTTTCAACACTACAAGAAAATATGCTCACATAGACTTTTTCACCCCAGCATTCTGTTGAAGCCAGAGTAATACAGCTTCAGAAGTCTTTGTTGGCCTGTCCAACTACAAGATTAAAGTCACTAATGTTCATGTTTTATGGTAGTAGAACTTCATGAATTTGATGCTAATTTAATGTTCTACATTTCCAAAGTTTGAAAGGAATTTTTAAAAAACCCTCTTCTTTATGAATAAGCAAAGTTGTAAAACTTCGCAATTTTCTTGTCTTTTTATTCAGAAATAAATCATGGTGAGGTGGCTACTAATAAATAAATCACTAGCAACAGTTTTAGTGGGTAACCTACTGTCTTTCTCATTTTATATATGAGAGACTCAAAGGACAGTGTTTTCTGGCCATAGGAATGTTCTCAACAATTGTCTGTCAACTGTTCAGATTTCCAGCCAAAATTGTGTCCAGACGGAGCTGTTTGTTGCAGTTGGAGCGCCAGTGGGTGAAGTCATCTGCCAGTATTGATCAGTTCCAGTGCAATTTTTCTTAACTCTTTCACTGTGACTTTGTGGAGACAGTTAGTTCCACAAGAGCATCCACACTGTGAGAGAGACAGGTTCATTTCCAGTGGGGGAGACCCTGGTAAATTGGCTAACTGCCGAGCTAGCTGGTATTGCAGAGGAGCTGGAGGTGAGAACAGTGTCCCAGAGCACCTGTGATATTTTCATCGTTTCAATACAGACCTGGCTTTGGAGCAGGAGCAACATGAACTGCTTTATTCACTTCACTGAGGGCCTCTTAGGACCATATTGTTACCAACTATTATTTTCCTACAGTGCCATTTCTCATAAGGATTGCTGACTCCTGTGAGAGTCCTTGCTTAACTGGACACCACAAGGAAGGTGTTCTTCTCTTGGAAACTCCACTTGTTTAATCACAGATTAAGGGTTAGATAGACTTGTTCATCTTCCAAAGAGCTCTCAAGCATCTAAAGATAAAGTTACTCTATCTGCCTTGCTTTTCAACATGTGCGTAGGACTGCTAGGGAGTTTTAACAGTGATCAGTCTGCTCCTGAACTGAAAGTACATTTCAGTGACGTGTTCTGTGACTGTTCTTAGAGCTTGCTTAAGGGTAGATGAAGCTTTTGCTAGACAAGATTGTAGTAGTGATGGGGATTGGCGGAGCCGGCCAGAAGAGGATTTCTGGAATCCTTTGTTCGCTATTAATTACTAGTAACTGTGACTGAAGTGAGCTTTAGGTTCCCAGTCTTCATTTCTGTCTGATAAAGAGAGGTTGCAGTTTTTGTTTTCAGTTACGACTCACCTTTCCTGTGGTTTTATAACATGTGTGGCACACTGCACAGTGTATTCTGCATGGGACCAACCCTTCAAATTCTTTCCAAGGCAGTGCTAGAGCAGAGTGCGAAGGCTTGCTCACTGGGAACACAGAGCGCCAGATCTCCAGGGTTTCCCTGGCTGTTCATGGGTACAGTTGAAGGTGGTGATTGAGATCTTTTGCATCCTGAGTGGTCTGAGGATTGTCCACATCTCTTGTGAGTTTCTTGTCTCTGATGAAAAAGAGGGCACTTGGTGAGGTGCGTTCGGTAAAGGCTCTGTCAATGTGATCTTTCCTTTAGTTTGAAATAGCTTAAATTCAGTGTATTTTTCCTAGCGGTGCTGAAAAAGTCAGCTGTTCAAGTAGGGTCTCCAGAGAATGCTAAAGAAATTCTTCCTAGACAAAAGGAGACGAGTCGTCTGAGTCTCTCTGCAACTGATTCAAATACTGCTGAGACATTTTATAACTAGATATGTTACTGCATGATTAAACATCTTAGGGTGGCTGCAGCCTTGGGAGAGGTGTTTTTATTCTTTTTAGAACTTCATAAATAAATAAAAGTAAATGCATTGGAGGAATCAGGGTCACAAGATAGCAGTAGAACTGTGCTCTCTTAAGAGATCCAGCATTACAAGCAAATTATTTTCCGTTTTGCTTTGTCTTAGTTTTCATCTCCATTCTGAAAGAGTCAAATTAATGAGCAGTATTGAGCTATTTGTTTGGTAGCAGATGTCATCCAGCTATTGATTCTGATCTGAAGCAGCTGACTCAAGTGATTTAGTTGTTTCCAAGATAATATTTAGTACACATGCAATTAAAATGAGGGAAAAAAATAGAAGAAAAAATGTAAAAATATGCTTTAGATTAGATGTCTTATATGAGACTTGTGGATCATAGAGTCTAGCCCTCTTCTGTCACCAACACTCAGCCTTTTTATAGGCTTAACAAGCTCCATTTTGAAAGCAGGTAGCATTTTTCCAACCTACTAATCTCATTGGAAGGCCATTACAGAATCTGATTGCCTTAATAGTTGGGAGTCCTCTAATTTGAAGCCTGAATTTATTCACAACCAGTTTGTAGCCATGGGTGGTGTCGTGGTTTGGCTCTAGCCGGCAACAGAGCCGTGAAGCCACCCTATCCCTGTTGGAACCAGGACAGGTGGTAAACTCTTCAGTTATATCTTTCCACCTGAGCTGTTTCTAGCTACTTATTAAATATATTTCTATTCAGATTAAAAGTTGAATACTTAGGGACTGTTCCCAAGCACATTACTAAGGGCTGTGGAGAAAACCAGCATAATATAAAATACTACAGAACAATTAAAGGCTGCTAATACAATCTTGGTGCTTCCTTCATAAGCGCTTTTTTCTCCCTGATACTTAACTTGCCTTCCAGTAGGAATTGAGGAAGGTTAAAGAATAGCTAAAGTTATTAACATCACCTTGCAGTGCCTGGTGTTAGTTAGTTACTTGCATAATTGATATTAGACCGAATTGCCAGGAGGAAAGCATCTAAAAAAACCCAACAACCAACAACAAAAAACACACAGGAAAAAAAACACCAACAAAACAAAAAAGAACAACAAACAAAAAAAACTCCAAACCAAACAAATAACCCCAAAACCTAACAGCTATGTTCTGTTTAAAAGCTTACATTTCATAGTACTTTTTATCAAGTACACAAAATAACTATACCCACAAAGTGATGGAGTTTTGACGTATTTTTACGTAGTTCTTCTGGTATCAATAGGAGCCGTATTCTTTACGTACGTGTAAATGGACTGGTCTGCACTGGCATGTTGATCCCCTCTAGTTGAATGGCAAACATAAAATATTATTTACTTAGGATGGTATCATCTTGTCTGCATTACAAAGGATAAAAATAAAGAATAAAAATAGTAAAGTGAAGAAGAATCATTTTCATTTTGTCTTTCAATAATGGTAGAAGGGAAAAGGGTTGTCTGGGAAAAGGGTTGTCTCTGAAAAACAGCAGAAGGAACACGTAAATCACTGTAAAATCTAGCAGCTTGGAAAGCAGTCTCAATGATATAAGTAAATCCCTGGCACCAGGCCTCTGAATTAAGCTAGAAATACTTTCTTGGGGCAGCTGAGTTTTAACAGTAGGAAAGATAACCCATTTATCTATGAAATATATGTTTGCTCTTCAACTTTCCGGTCCCTCTTCAACCTGCCAGTATTGTTTTCCACATTGTATATTGTATGATTTGTATTAATCCCTTTTCCCTGTTTAATTCTATGTGTATTTTACCATCTCTTCATGATTCATTGGTCTTGCAATGATTGCTCGTGTAGTCAAGATAGTCTGCAGTTTTTCTGAGAAATATTTTTCTCAACTTCTATTTATTTGTCAAATAGTTTTCTTCAAATGTTGCACATCTGTAGTAGTCTTAAACTAGTTAATAAAACTAGTGAACTAGTGAACAGATGGGCCATTTGGAGTCAATTCTATCTAATGAATTGGATGTCAAGAAGATAATAATATCTAGAATTTATTATTTAATATTAAATAATTTATTCCTAGGACCAGGCCAGTTTTTCCTAGACAACAAACAAACGTGACATTTCTACCTCTGGCTTTTCTCACTCCTTCAGGGTTTCTTCTGATCTTAAAAATAGCATCTCCAATTTCCATTCATTTACCACTGCTTCTTACTTTTACATTTTACTTCCCTATCAGGGTGTAGTAAGTGGTTGATCTGTAGTCTTAAGAAAGATAGTGGTGGCATGAGAAGTAACTGATCACTTTCTTACCTTTTTTTGTGTAAATATTCCCTGTTGATTTGCTGTGAGCTGTATCCTTTGTAAAACGTATTTGTTGACTTTTACATTCATAGTCCTTTGTGTCTTAAAGGTGGCAAGTTCTTATTAGATCTTAGGTTTTTTCCCCCTAAAATCATCCAGTCTTTCTTCCACATGACTGATTACATTATCACTTTTACTATACTGGAGAAAATACTAAACAACGTAAGCATGTGAAGGTGCCCATAGCACCGAATGGGAGGAGATGACTAGTCAGCCGTGTCTCTCACCCCACAGTGACTTGCAGTACCTAACATGCTTATGGCCCTTAAGCTGGTAAATCTGTGCTGAGTTTATAGCTCAAGCTATAGTACATCGCCAGAGTCATGTATAAATGCCATGACTGGTTGATTTTATTTATTGCATCTCATGCAGGTAGCACCGACGATCCTTTAGCCGATCTTTCTGAGGTCTTAAATACTGATGATGATATTCTTGGAATACTTTCTGATGATTTGGTAAAGTCTGGAGATCACTCGGGTATGTATATTTATAAGGTCTCTCCGGTATTTGTTTTCTTCTTTTCTCTTTATTATAGATGTCTTTGTTGTATTATAGGTTATGCTCCAGGTGATTTCAGATACAATTTTCATATCTTAAGAATACCTTGGTTTGAGATTATTTTGTTGTCTTCTACCAAAAAAATCCCCAACATTTTGTTTTACTTGGCTCTTTGCTTTGCTGCTTAAGAGAGAATAAAATGTAGCTGCCGTTGTCTGTCATACCTGCGTAGCTTTTTTCAGCATGCAGCTTTTTCTTTACTTTTTTTTGTTTTCGTGTTATAATCATCCATTTTATCTGGTTTGGGTCCTGTAGGTCTTGATTTATGCACTTTCCAGGTTGAGAACTCACCCTCCCCATTTGGTAAGAAACTAAACAATGGATGATCCATGGTTAGAAGTAGTCATCTTTCCTAGTGGTTTTAGCTGAAAGAACTGCATGTGTAGAAACTAGTACTCCTTTACTGTGTCACTAATCGTGCTTTCATTTTCCACTCTTTCTGTGGTGTTTGAGTCTAACACGACCTATAAACTCTGCACTCCTCATTTAAGAGTACTGCATAAAGTTTTGCTTACAGCTTTTAAAAACCTTCCTGAATTTTTGTGTTTCATGATACAAACCCATGCATTTTCTTGCTGCCACTGTTAATTTTAATATTACTTCTAGTAGTAGTGTGTAGTTTTTATCATAGTGGTATATTCTGTAAATTAAAAACATTTTAACAATATGAATATATTAAAGCATGAATAAAGCAGTCAGCATCAATCTTTTTGTTTCCACTGGATGATGTCCACCACTGATGTCCACAGGCTGACAATAAGTAGAATGGCATGTTTCGTTATTTTAAATCTGGTTTTATTTGATATCTAATACAGAAATATGTTTTAAATACTGAAGTGTGTAGTTCTTCTTTTCAAAGATCTTTCTTGTTTGAGAGATTTATTGACTTGTAAAGGATGTTAGGAAATTTATGTAGTAAGTTATGTTTTCTCAGTACCAACAAAGTGCTTTGTCTAATGTAACCCAGAATATTCAGTAGTTGTTCTAGCAGTTTCTGTTTCAAAAACTGGTTTGTTATTGACTACACTTCAGGAGCGCTTCAGTAGATATTTAATGTAATATTATAAGAACATTTGGAGTGAACCTTAAGGTACATGAGGATGGAACTATATTGACTAATGGTGTGATTGTTTTTAAAATATGAAAAATAGTTATAGTATATACTGAAAACCATACACTCAATAACATGCTGTACCTAAACTCAGCAGTCTTATTTCCTGTTCTTCCAGTTGCATTCTATTTAATTAATGTTCCTCAAACAATACAGTAAACTGGAGGTAAATAGTGGACAGTTTTGTTTACTTTTTCTAATGAATGTCTTATTTTGCCTTACCTTTCAAATCCTAGAAAGTCTTCGTTTAGTTGATAGCTCAGCTTTGGGAGGGGGGGAAGTTTTATGCTCTTTACTCTGTACCAGTAAATGTTACTATCTATGTCTAACTTAATATTCTTTCTTCCTTCAGCTGGATTGGATATTGGTCCCATCTCTGATGATCCTTCTTCTCTGCCTCAGCCGAATGTCAACCAGAGTTCACGGCCATTGAGTGAAGAACAGTTGGATGGAATCCTCAGTCCAGAACTAGACAAAATGGTCACAGATGGTAATTTTTTTGTCCTTGATCTTGGTCTTCTAGAAAACTAAAGCAGAAATCTTTTTTTTCTCAAATTACTTATCTATGTATTGTAACATACCTATTTGGACTTGGTTGCAAAATTAATTTTATTGCATCTTTTGATGATTACTCATTCTGTGTTGTTTTTACTTTGTCCAGGTGCTATTCTTGGCAAACTGTACAAAATCCCAGGTACATGTTCTAATCTTTATTGTCTTTTATAAAATATAGTTTGTAAACAATGCCAGCCAACTCATGCACAGTGTTTTTGCAGAGCTAGGAGGAAAGGATGTTGAAGATTTGTTCACAGCTGTATTAAGTCCAGCAACCACGCAGCCAGCTCCTTTGCCACAGCCTCCACCTCCACCACAACTTATGTCTTTGCACAGTCAAGGTATGTTCCTTCGTTACTTTTAAAAATAACAGCCTGGTCAGGAGGGTTGTGCATCTTTCAAATACTGATGAGAAAATAGGACACACCTTACTTTCTGATATTGTCAATTTGTGGAATCTGCCATTATTAATTTACGAAACACTATTCTAAAACTGTTCTGAAGGGGGTGTGTGATTAAAAGGCACATAAATATTGCTAATAGTGAAGGACAGTTATTTAGATTTTTCTGATGTATTGGAGCTTTTATTTTAGCTGACACTTTCATAGTTTTGAAAGTTGTCTGTGATAAAGCATGTGTTCTCTTCTGACTTTACTCTTGAGTACTTTTGAGTACTTCCTCAAGAGTAAGGAAAGAATCTGTATAGCAGTGATTTACTGAGTCTTAATTTCCTTTAAGAATTCAGCTTAACATATTAGCTAGTCCTGCCCAAATAATAGAGAGAAGGCTAAGTAATTTTGAAATGTATCTGGGAGATTATAATTTATTTTCTTTGTCACTACTAAAATTATCATGACTTGATACAGCATATTCTTGCTCTTATATTGAAAGCGAGGGACAGATTAGTTTTATTTATTGTTGTTACCAGTAGAGCATTATTATTTTTTTATTAGAAGTATGTATGAGCATAATTAAAAGCACTCTTTTCGCATCAGGCATCACCTCTAGTGGATTTTCCATGAGCTCATGTGAAGAGTACGCATTCTGTTATACTGGTACTACAAAAGGTAGTTATGCAAGTTGATTTCACCAGTGAATTAATGATAAGAAGAAAAATGATTGGTTTCCTAGTTGGGTGAATTTCCATAAAAAGGAAAGACTTCAAAAAGTCTTAGAAAGGAAAGAGTTTAAAGCAAATAATGAGGTGATTTAAAGCAAAAGATAATATAGATATCATTGCCTGTCTCCCAGTTACTTCAGTACTTGGAGATAACTTCAGCATTTGAGCTCTGTAAGATTGTTCAACTTCTCCCTGTGGGAACTGCCACAAGTACAAAGTTTTAGATTTATGATTTGTTTCAATTACAGTGTAATGATCCACATGTTTCTGTGAGATAAATACCTCAGTAGTGGGGCAGCTTGCATCAAGTTTCAGCAGTTTAGAGTAAAATTAATGCTCTCTTCTCATAAAGACACGTGATCCTACAGCGCAAACCAGAGGCTTGACTCTCCATCCTGTTTGTTTGCCAGGTCTTCACAGTTACTGTATACTATCTATTTAGCAGCTATAATAAAGCACATTCTCTTAAATTTTGAGTTACTTTCATCCAAACTATACTTGTTGCGTAGTGTATGTAACCTATAGATCAGAAGACAGTCTCCTAAAGCATGAGAGAATGATACAGTGTGATCCTACAAATGCATCTAATTCCTGAGCTACTTTTCTGCATTTAAGAAAATACTGGGACAACAGTTATAATTGCACTTAAGTGGCAGGGATTCAAAGGCCAGCATTAATTCTGTGTAGGAACATCTGCAAATACCATCTGCTGGAATGAATCTGCCCGTGCCACATTTGTAATATTGTAATCAAATAAATAAAATTTTCTGCCTTCATACTGCTAGGCTGGACGTTTAATTATAAAATGCTGATGCTCATTTGACTAGATTTATCTGTTTCATTGGTTACAAATTAGGGACTTAGTAGATAATGAGGCTTACTTTGGTACACTACTCAGAAGTCTCAGAAGAGGAGATGCTTAATTCAGGTGGCTAATGATAATTCTGCAAGGACTGAAAACAACTTTCTCCATGCTTGCTGCTTGGATCTGGGTATAACATTACAGACCATTAGCCTTTAAGAATATGCCTCAATATGACATGCAGTACGTAGCATGGGCTACTGCAAAAGTTTTGGAAATCCATTTTAAAAAAACCTGATTTTTCAGACAAGGGAAAAAAAAACTGTGCAGGAATGTGATACAGTAGAAAAGAAACCTTTAAGCTTGTAGGGAAGCAATGTAAACTGATTTAAAATCTTTTCAAAAAATGTAAAGTCAGTACTATAAAATTTTAAAGCAATTAGTTTTTCATTAGATGAGACATCATTTTGTCACTGGAAACTTCCACCTCTACCTGAAAAGTAGTCACCCTTTAAAACAGAAATTTAAACTTCATCTTTCCAGGAGAGAATGCGTTTCCACGAGTGCCGCTTATGAATGGTCTGATTGGCCCTAACCCTCATCTCCCTCATACAACTTTGACTGCTGGAGGTGGCCTGGGAACTTTCTCTCCCATTACACAGCAACCATATACTGATACCAGGTGAGTCAAGATGGGAAATAAAAAATATCTATTGTTTAGCGTTCATCACTTGGAGGGTGATGTTGTTTTTAATACTGTGGTATTATTAGTATTTAACTACCTACTTCTTGACAGCCAGTACAAAAACTTCTGTATTCTTGCAGCCTGCTCAGTACTGAAATAGCAAACAGAATGAGTACTTTGCAAATTTTTATTTTTTTTTTAAATATTGAGAGCAATCTAGCTACAAAACCAAAACCCTTTTCTGGTTTGTCATAGGGATAAGAATCCAGCGTTCAATCCAATGGTAAGTGATCCGAACAGCTCGTGGGCACCATCTGCTCCACCTTTGGAAGGTGAAGGTGATACAATGTCCAATGCTCAAAGAAGCACTCTTAAGTGGGAAAAAGAAGAAGCTTTGGGTGAAATGGCAACAGTAGCACCTGTTCTCTATACAAATATCAACTTCCCTAACCTGAAGGAAGAATTCCCAGGTGAGTGATTTACCGAAGTTAAATATTTTGTAGCGATTTATGCATCTTGATTTAAAAGAATGTAAAATAGACTTATTAAAGCCTTGTGTATTAACACATTTTTTGATTGCAGACTGGGCTACAAGAGTGAAGCAGATTGCTAAACTGTGGAGAAAAGCAAGCTCACAGGAGAGGGCTCCGTATGTGGTAAGAGCAGTTACCACCTGCATTTGCATACTTCCAGCAAACGTATATTTCATTTATAAGGTTTTTATTTGTTTTTTTTTTAAATAAATTAAGTTCTAGGGTTAGTGGAAGGTCACTTGCTCCGATAATGCCTTTATAATTTAATTTCTAACTCAAATACTTCTACCTGTATTCTTTGCTTTTCAGTGTTGGAATAAACTATACTAGTATTGTGCGATCTAGAGACATCAGCTGAGACGAGAACATTTGTGGCTCCCGCTGCCTCTTTCCTACGTTTGATTTACGCCTTCAGTCTTTTTTGCTCCATTTCTCTGCACAGAGTGTCACCAGTTTTCTTCAGGATAATAACATATCTTTATGTGACTTTCCTCTCTTTCATCTTCCCCTCTCACTAGTCTTTTCTTCTTTTGCCCCATTAGAGTTGCTGAAGTCTTTTAGCTGTTGAGCTAACCATTCCAGAGGCGTCACTGCTAAGATCCCTACTTTCCTCATTTCCTTCTGCTCCTGTGTTCTCTTGCCTTACTGTTCCCCTTCACTACTTACTCTCTTCTATTGCTTGGTGGTGGAAACTCTTTTGATACCTTCCATGTTATGGGGAGCATGAAGGACTCCGTTTTTTCTCTCCAAAAGCATTAACCTTTTTCACATCTGACTCAAATAAACACATATTGGTAGTAGCTATGTGGAGTTACATGGTCGCTGATTCCATTCTGTGGAACTTCTGCCATTCAAAGGGTGCCCCTTATGCTTTGTTGAAGCCTATCCACAAACAAATCTCAGAACCTATATTATTCATTCTTTTTGTCCGTCCCAGCCATTGTTAGCAAATGTACTTTTCTTTAATTTCCTATCACATTCCCTTCTCTCCTGGTTGTCTTCTTTGTTTCTTCACAACACTAATTGGATGATCATTCTCACTCTGTAGATTTCTTTGGATTTTGCAGGGTTATGTTTTCAGTCTCCTAGCCTCCCCCCCACCTGCACTTTTTTAATATAGTCCCATTAGTAAGCAAATTTGATTCCTGTGTATGTTGATGACTTGGAGCTTAACAGTACCAACATCATCTCCTACTGTCCAAATTAAATCCCCATATCTCTCTGGTAGCTTTCAGAAGATAAATCCCCAAACTTAGTGCAGGAAGTAGAGTTCTTGATCTTTCTGAACCCCTTTCCACTTGAAAGAATAATTCTTTGTGGTCTTCTCTATATCACTGAGGCATCATCATTGTTCTGCTTTTGATTCAGGCCTGTAACTTCAGCACCTTTAGACCTCTATGTCTTCTTGTCTATGCTGTACTTAATCTTGGTGATTCCTTCTGTATAGTATTTGTAAGATATTATCCACGTACATGGGTGGATTTTTATCCAGGCATTTATCACTTTACAATTATTTCTATTACTGATTTTTTTTTTCTTTTTCATTGTTCTTAACAAATGCAGTCCTGTTCTCCTGATGGATATCCAAAAAGCAGCTGCAAAAATTACTTCCTTCATGTTTGGAGGGAGGGTGCATGCAAATGCACACACATGCACACATGAGTATTTACATAGCAAGAAGCAGTTATTTCTTCAGAGAAGTTACGGTCCGCGTACTCTTGCTATTCAGCTGTTGCTAGTGTTCCTGGCATTGTGCACTCAAGAAGCTGCTGTGGTACCTCTGCTGAGGGACTTACACCCTGTGAGGATGAGTAAAGGCTACCTTAAAAATGAAATTCAGAAGAGTGTTAGTAAATTTTCACTGTAGGCTTTTTACTTTCCTCAGTATGCACAATCCCATCGCTTATAGGGGAAAATGACACTAATTTTTCTGCTGCTGTGACACTGGTGCTCTCATCCATGTCACTGTTTCATTGTTGGAGAGGAAGGATTAAAGCCTTTTCTGCTAGGCAACCCCTGCTTGACAACTGCAAATAAAATTGTGAAAAAGAAGATGTGAGGGTTAGATTTAGAAAAGGAATCACATCCTAGACTGGTGGTAAAACAGACTCTTTGAAACTTCCATTAGATGCTTTAAAGTGTCAGTATGGCTGTAAAATGCCTCATTGAAGAGGAATTGCTGTTCTTCCATCCAATTTTTCCTGATCCATAAGCCCATGTCCTATGTTTATACTGCTAACTTAACACAGACTGAGATCTATAGAGGCTATTTAATGGAGTAGACTGTATTTTTCTTGTCATTGAAGTTCTACACATTAGTGGCCTTTATTGATCCAAACATCATCTGCTGTGCTCATGTCTTCAGACTGCAGACCACACCAATATGTGATTTGAAATGTAAACTGGTGGGATTCATGCTTTCTTGGCGCAGCACAGTACCCAAACAGACACTCTTCTACTGCTAATAACTCCTTAGTTCTTTTCACGTATGTTAAACGCAGAATTTCTATAGAGATGAAGTATTTTCAGTTTAGAATTCCTTTTAAACTGCATAATTTAGTTTTCATAAGCATGCGTGTGATTAAAACAGGCTGTGCAAATAATTTGGTGATAGATTTTGTAGGAATAACAGATGCACTGTTCGCACTTAGAAGAAAATAAAGCTAACAACTTTTTTTTTTATCTTTTCCTAGCAAAAAGCCAGAGATAATAGAGCTGCTTTGCGCATCAATAAAGTACAGATGTCAAATGACTCCATGAAAAGGCAGCAGCAACAGGATAGCATTGATCCTAGCTCACGCATCGACTCCGAACTCTTTAAAGATCCATTAAAACAGAGGGAATCAGAACATGAGCAGGAATGGAAATTCAGGCAGGTGTGTTGCATTTAGGCTGTTTTGTTATTTTTCTTCCAGCTTTTTATTGCATTGTTGGAAGCTGTTATAATAAAATCAATTTTAATTTTTCTTTGTAGAACAGCATAAAGTCAGACATTCTGCATAGGAAGAAAATAGATGCTGTCAGAAGAGAAGCTGCTTGTAAATGTTAGAGAACTTTGTTTTAAAACTTTGACTCTTAAATCCTACCTATTATGCAAGTGGATTATTCTTTCTCTGTATGGCTGGCTAGTGTAGTAGTTTGTTTTCATATACCCTATATTGCAGTAACTTTGTCCTGCAGACTGCTACTTCAAATTGGGCTAGTTGTCTCTCGGAGCCCATTTGCCTCACATCGGTGCTACATCTGTCAGTAGCCTTTTATATTCAGAGTATAAGCTTGGAAAGCAGTGCTGCTTTTTAGGCAACCTGGGAAATGCTTCTTCCCAGGCAATCAAGGTGCATGTCAAGGTAACTGGACTTTACAAATAGCTAGACCCTCTGCTCCCATTGCACTTAAAATTTGCAATTTACAATTATTTATACTTGATCTTTGATGTGTCCTTAAGTTGTAATTATAGATTCAGTCATGAGAAAGATTTTGTATACCCTGGACTTACAAGTGTAACCTTTTTCCTTGTAATTTTAAAACAGCAAATGCGGCAAAAAAGTAAGCAGCAAGCCAAAATTGAAGCCACACAGAAGCTTGAACAAGTGAAGAATGAGCAGCAGCAACAGCAGCAGCAACAGCAGCAGCAGCAGTTTGGTTCACAACAGCTTCTGAACCAGTCTGGCTCAGACACACCTAGCAGTGGGATCCAAAGCCCCTTAACGCCACAGACTGGTAATGGAAGTATGTCTCCTGCACAACAGACATTCCATAAGGATCTATTTACAAAGCAGCAGCTACCTGCTACGCCTACGTCAGCATCCTCAGATGACGTGTTCCTAAAACCACAAGCCCCACCCCCTACTCCAACCCGAATCCCAGTACACGATTCACTGTCTCAGTCTCAGACTCCTCAGACATCATCACAACAGATGTTTTCTCCAGGTTCCACAAACACAAGACCTCCTTCTCCAATGGATCCATATGCTAAAATGGTGGGAACACCTAGGCCAGCACCCATTAACCAAAATTTTGTTAGAAGAAATACCATTGCATCATTAGATACCTGTGCACCACAGTCATCCGTACCTAGGCCCATTCAGGTAACTGAACCATCAGGAAGCAGGCCTTCACCAGTCAGGGATTCATGTTCTTCATCTCCAGGTAGCAGTGATCCCTATGCAAAGCCACCAGACACACCCAGGCCTGTCATGGCGTCAGAGCAGTTCTCCAAACCACTGGGTGTCCCAAGATCACCCATAGTTATGGAACAGTCAGGGAAGGTTCCTTTAACAGCTGGAAGCAGTGATCCATTTACTAAGCCAGCTCCTAGAACTGATACATTTCAGAGACAGAGAGTAACTTCTGCTGATGCATATGCACGGCCACCATTGACTCCTACTCCTACTCCTGTTGATGGTAGCCCTGGACCTTTTAAAACTCCTATGCGCCCACCTCAGTCCCCACAAGATCCTTATGCATCAATGCCAACTACACCAAGGCGCGTTGCTGTCGATCCGTATGAAAGGCCCGCTTTGACACCAAGGCCAGTGGATAACTTTTCCCATAATCAGCCTAATGATCCATACAGCCAGCCTCCCCTTACTCCCCATCCTGCAATAAAGGAGACTTTTGCCCATCCACCCCGGATAGTGCGGCAACAGAGTGATTCTTTCCCTCAGTCTGGACCCATTTCAAGGCCAGCTTCTCAGGACCCTTACTCCCAGCCTCCAGGTACTCCTCGACCAGTTGCTGATCCTTATGCCCAGCCTCCAGGAACTCCTCGGCCCACCACAGTTGATCCATATATGCAGCAACCACCAACACCAAGACCTGCTCAGCCAGCGGATTTATTTGCTCAGTCCCCAGCAAATCAGAGACATTCTGATCCATACGCCCAACCTCCCGGAACACCAAGGCCGGTTCTCAATGATCCTTATTCTCAGCAACCAGCAACTCCAAGGCCAGGGATTCCAGACAGTTTTAATAGACCTACAATGACAAGACCAGGAGTAATACCAAATAGAGATCCTTTCCTGCAGACATCACAGAACAGGTTGCAGGGCACTTTTGTCAGGCCATCAGATCCATGTTCGCAAACTCCCAGACCACCAGGACCTGCAATAACGGATTCATTTAGCCATGGTCCAGCTGCTCCAGCACGTGACCCGTATGATCAACCACCGATGACTCCAAGACCTCAGCCAGAATCTTTTGGAACTGGTCAACTGGCCCATGATGCTGCTGAGCAGCCACGGCCTGGATCTGAGGGCAACTTCAGTGCATCTGGAAATTCTCCGATGAGTTCTCAAGGACAACAATTTCCCAAAGTTTCACAAGTTCCTGGCCCAGCACCCACTACAGGAGTAACAGATACGCAGAATACCATGAATATGTCTCAAGCAGATACTGAGAAGTTAAGACAGGTGAGAATGATGTTTAATACCGATGGTATTAAAATCTTATAAGTAGAAGAATTTCCCCCATTTCTTGTTAATACTTGAAGTTACTTGCCATTAAACATAGCTATATAACATAGAATTATCTTCATTCACTTAGGATGTTAATTTGGTCCTCCTGGATAGAACACAATATACTGAATATAGAAACATCACTGACTTTTAAGGAGTTTGGACAAGATCCAAATAGGAAGCAAAGGCCATCTTTGAAGCCACTGAAGATGTAGGTGATTGGTCTGTAGTAGCTCTTTTATGAACAGTGTGAGGAAAAAACCCACCTTGAAAGGACAATTAATTCTACTCTATAATAGATGAGATGTAGAACTGATAGTGCCTTGTTCAGTGACTGGAAAGGGGAGTATAGGCAAAGACCCCAGAGCAGGCCTGTAACTTTTCAGGTGGCTGATGTGTTGAACCCTACCATTGGTCACTGCTCTTCTTGAGGCACATTCGCTCCAGGTTTTTGTCAGTGAATGTTTGGCAAACAGCTCTTGCTGAGACGTAGCATGACATTCAACTTGTGGGAAGCTGCTCAGTCTTTTGTTTGGAAGGAGCAATGGGAAGTGGATTTACCGGAAAAATTGGTAGTATTTATCATACAGAGTCAGAGTAAATTCTGCAGCTTTGGTGTAAACCTCTTGCTGAATTTTCTTCAGTAGAAGTCTCGTCAACTTTCTCCCTCAGAATGCACTTTTACATGTGGTAAAAGGGCCTGCATTATTGGAATAGAAGAAGGCAAAGAGAGTTGCTTATATGTTAATTGGCAAAATGGGTTCACACTACACACTTCAACAAGAGGTCTGGAGATTAAGTTGCATTACCAGCATCTTGCACCATTTGATCCCTTTTCTAATTTCCGAGGTGATTATGGTAGTTTATAATATTTTTCCGTAGTGATTGAAGAATTTCTTGCCTCAAAAAGGCTTAACCTAGCGGAGTGTAACACTTCAAAATATGTCAATTGCAGTGTCAAGCACAATGATTGTTTTTTTTAAACAGCGCCAGAAATTACGTGAAATTATTCTACAACAACAGCAGCAGAAGAAGAATGCGGTTCGTCAGGAAAAAGCTTTGCAGGAGGCAGCAGCTCCTACCCATGCAACTCCTCTTCAGCATTGGCAGCAAGACAACTTAAATCCAATTTTTAACCGCCCTCCTCCTCCATATCCTGGGAATATTAGATCTTCTGTTGTCCCTCCAGGTGGGCCAAGGTTCACCGTATACCCAAAAGACCAACGTGGACCGTTTCCCGCTGATGGGCAGTTCAATAGACCCCAATTTCCAGGCGATATGAATGCCATGGGGATGAGACCTCATGGTCTTAGGTAAGCTCTTTGATCTCTTAAAAACAGGGTATTACAGGGGTAGTTCTATATTTACAGAAGTTGTTAGATAAAGGGTTTGGGGTTTTTTGATGAAAAATCATCTGTGTTGTGTACAGTAGCTGGTAATCTTCCTGGAGTCTGTATGTACAGTGAGTTTTCCTGTAAGTGTCTGTAACATTAGAACATGTATTTTACACTAACACTGTTCTACACTGTCTTTTATTGGGAATTAATCAGAAATAAAAATGGAGAAACTGCAATACTTGTGAAAGTTAGGTAACCTGAAAGATCTTGTTGCCCATGGTTTTGGGTCTCTTTTTTTTTTTTTTTTTTTTTTAAAAAAAAAAAAAGGTTAAAGGTCTGACTTTAGCTTTGCTGTCTTAATAATAAATGTAATATTCTTGGTTTCATTTATAATGAATATGTAATCAACATCAACTTCTGTCTGTGCCGTTTTTACAGTGAATGCTACGATGTAAAATGAATACCAGTATTGACATACATTGTCATCTCAGGAAGAATTATTTTCAATATTTTTGATTTATTTCAGTAATTTCTAAATCCACACAGTATTGTTTTTTACGCTGAGTTGCATTAGCATCTAGTTTGTTTACTAAGATAGTTCTTACTGTCAGAGTTTTCTATCCATTATTATTATTGGAATTGAAAACAGGTTGTTTATTAAACATAATTAAAGCAATTATTTTATTGTAGTCATAAAGCTCATTTAAATGTAAGCATAATTAGTCAAAATATTTATTTAAATGTCTTAATGAATGCATCATGTAAAGCATTTTGGTGAATAGTTCCTTAGTCAAATATGCCAGACTAGGCAGTCCTGAGAAAAAAGATTATTTAGTCTTTGATACTTTATTTTAGATATGGGTTCCCAGGAGGTGGCCATGGTCCACCGTCAGGTCAAGAACGTTTCCTCAGTCCTCAGCAACCAATGCAACGCCCTGGAGTTCCACCACAGCTGAGAAGATCTCTGTCTATTGATATGCCTCGGCCAGTGAACAATCCACAAATAAACAATACATCTGGGATCTCTCAACATTTTCCTCCACAGGGAATTCCAGTTCAGCAGCACAATATCTTGGGTCAGGCATTTATCGAGTTACGTCACAGAGCTCCTGATGGGAGGCCAAGGCTGCCTTTTAATCCTTCAGCTGCAAATGTCATGGATGCAGCAGCACAACATCAACGACATGCAGGGTTTATACCCAGGCAGGAGTTTCCGGGCCCAAGACAGGCAGAACCACTGAGACATAATTCTCAAGGTATACCTAACCAGGTGCAGATGTCTACAAGTTTGGAGCATATGTCACAATCCCAGCAGGATCAAATCAATCCTGACAACCCACCTGCACTTGTAATACGTTCTCTAAGTCATCCACCAGTTGCTGATGCATTCCCAGGACCATCTTTGTCTACATCTGCACCAACTGATGAATCTGCAAATTTACAGATTTCCAACCAGCCAAGTGATGGTCTAGAAGAAAAGCTTGATCCTGATGATCCTGCTGTAAAAGATTTAGATGTGAAAGACCTTGATGGGGTTGAAGTCAAGGATTTAGATGATGAGGATCTGGAAAATTTGAATCTAGACACAGAGGATGGGAAAGGAGATGAACTGGACACTTTAGATAATTTGGAAACCAATGATCCTCACCTTGATGATCTTCTAAGATCTGGGGAATTTGATATAATTGCATACACAGACCCAGACCTTGATGTGGGGGATAAGAAAGGAATGTTTAATGAAGAACTAGATCTTAGTGTCCCCATTGATGACAAACTAGATATCCAGGGCAAGACAGAAGAACCAAAACAGAAAGAACAAAGTGACAGAACTGTTTCCCCTCCTGAGACTCAGTCTCCACAGAAGAAATCTGCTACAGAAAATGAAATTAAAACAGAAGTACTTTCCCCAAACACTCAGGAGGAAAAGAAGAATGAAAATGAAAAAAGTGGTGGAAATGCTGAATCCACAAGTACTCAACAGACTGCTGAAGTGGAGTTAAAGGATGGAGAAAAGGCTCCTGCACAGCCTGCTAACCCAGAATTCCCTGACAAAACTACTGCTGTTCCTAGTCAAGAAACAACTGTGCCTAGTCCGGATGCTCAGGGATCTGCTCCACTGCCTGTTCAAGGAGCAGTAAGTTCCTGCAGTATTTCTGGGTCCACACCAGTCCTCTCAAGTTTGCTAGCTAATGAAAGCTCAGATAATGCTGAAGCAAGGACTCTGGGATCTCCATCTCAATCTTTGCCAACAACACAAATGAACCATGCATCAGGTATTCCACAAACACTAATGACACCTGGTGGACAGATCTTGGAAAACACTTTAAATTCAAATTTGACCATGGTTCCACGAATGAACCATAATTTTTCTCAAGGCTCACCAAATCCAGGATTTATTCAGGGTCAGTCATCTAATCATAACTTTGGGACAGGACAGACATCTAATCAAACTGTGGCGGTGACAAACCGTCCTGGTCCTAGTGGCATATCTGGTCCCCAGCAGATGATGCTTGCTCAACCATTAGCTCAGCAACAAAATAGAGAGAGACCACTTCTGCTAGAGGAACAGCCGCTTCTTCTGCAGGACCTTTTGGATCAGGAACGACAGGAGCAGCAGCAGCAACGACAGATGCAAGCCATGATTCGCCAGCGTTCAGAGCCATTTTTCCCCAATATTGGTACGTGGATGATCTATTTCTCTGTGTTCTCTTTAGTTTTTTTAAAATACAACAATAAATAGTTAAATATTGCGTGGCACTGAAAGAAGCAGGTAGATATGTGGAGTTTGAAGGTGGCATAACAAAAAACAACCTGCCTAGTGGGTACAATGACAGTATGGAAATGGAGCAGGTAGGTGGAATTCTAAACTCCATGCAAGGCTCCTGTTGACATTACCAGGATCAGGGTAACTCTGCATTACTGCTAATTTTTCTGACATCAGCTCTGTCGCATATTCTCTTTATCGTTTACGTTCTCATATGTGATATGGAGTAAAACATACCCTTTGTAAACAAAATTGAATGATCAAGTGCAATAGCTGACCTTTTGATATTTGATCTATCGGTTTTCTGTTTATGGTTGTTTTATCATATTTTTTTGCAGTGTTTAGTGTGTCTCAAGGAAAGGGATCATCGAAAGCTGTGTTACTAACTGACATTCTAGGCAAGGCCAAGAAACATCACAAATAATTCTGCGGATACTAAAAGCGTTTAAGATAAACTGTCATTTCCTGTTTAATATAACATAGCAGTTTGAGCATTCAGATCAAGACCATCACTATCATTTAATTGTTATTAATGAAATATGAAATTTTGAGAAATGTATTAATTGCAACTACGCTGGCCATCAAGGCTGTTTGTTCAAAAGACAAATTTAACCTACCCCCTGTGTCACAGTTCCGTATTTGTAGTGTGGCTAGAACGGCTGTAGCCACCCCAGGTGGCTAAGATGACCTCCAGAGGTCCCTTTCAGCCTCAATGGTTCTGTACTGCTATTCATCCTGCTCTGTGTGAGGCACCTAATGGGAGAGACAGCAAAAAGGCAGAATTCACCATGCCTATGGTCTTGTCAGATGCTGTATGGGGCATGTGCCTTTCTGCCTGTAGTGGTACTGGTAATTACAGAGCGACTAAACCGTTTTCTTAGTACTTTAGTGGTGGTTTGTCGGTTTTGCCAACTGAACTCGCAGAAGCAACTCTTCTTCCTGGTTCTTAAACCTATAAATAGAATTTATTAATCCTGTTATTGGCATCATAGGCCAAATTTGGTCTAGAGTCCTTCTCAGACTGACCTGCTTTTCTTTGTATGTTGTGGCTGAAAACAAGGACAGTTGCTGCTAGAGGATATATGAAACTACATATTAACCATGAATTTCAAAGTGGAAAGGACAAGTAATGTGAAATAGTAATGAAATTATGTTGTTTTACTGATGACTTATGCATGAACTAGAACTAAACAAGTCAGTTCCAGTTAATAACTTGTAATGTTCAGCTATTTAATTCACTTTTACCGTTTTTCTTTTACAGACTTTGATGCAATTACTGATCCCATAATGAAAGCAAAAATGGTAGCTCTGAAGGGGATCAATAAAGTCATGGCACAGAGTAACATGGGGATGCCACCAATGGTTATGAACAGGTAGGCAACACTTGGTACCATTCCTTAGGGCTACAAAACGTAAAAGGAAATGATAGAGCTAGGGGAAATTGTGCACAGGATATGAAAAAATTTAGAAGTGGAAAAAGATCTTTTTGTCATGTAGTTCATAGTCCATGCTAATACAAGACTATCTCCCAAGAGTAAAACCAGTGTGGCAGTAAAAACTATAAAAAATAGTAAAACGCATCAGAGTTGTGTTCCAGTTGTAATGTCATTGGTCTACGTGGTCAACATGGGTTCTGCACCTTTTCTTTTTATGTGGCCCTTAAAACTCTAGTTGACTGTGCTGGTGGCCATGATATCTAAATCCATTAAGTCTTTTTTTTTTTTTTTCTTTTTAATCACTGTTTTAGCACAGGACATCATGTTTACTTCATCTCTCTGAAAAGTGTAAAATGCAATAGTTTCAACAAAGCGCAAAGTGTTGTAGTATCGCATAAGAATTAATATTCTCCAGATGTTGAAAAAGTTTGGTACAGAATTTCAGTATTTGGACACTTTCATGGGATTGAAAAGGTTGTCTCTCCCCTAAAATACCCCCCAGTTTTAAAAGTTATAATTTCACTTTCTCTTTATATATTAATAGGTTTCCCTTTATGGGTCAGCCAGTGCCAGGGGCTCAAACCAGTGAAGGCCAAAATCATATGCAGCAGGCAATTACACAGGTAATACAACTTAATATGGAGTTCAAACAAAAGTGTTTAATAATGATAACTAGTTTTTGGTTTTTTAATTGAGTCATGATTTAATATCTTTGTGTGTTTTACTGAAATTTCTAGGATGGAAGTCTGACACCTCAGATTTCTAGACCTAATCCTCCCAATTTTGGTCCTGGTTTTGTCAGTAAGTACAGATTTAATAATTTATTGTATGTTGATGTTTCATTCCACACTTCTGTTTTCTTTAAAACAAAATAACCCATAAATGGATCCTGTCTCTCAAAAATTCATCCTTTTAAAATCGAGTCATTTCATCATTATGATACCAGCTAATAAAGGGGTACGTAATAAATGCTATTAACATCTTTTGTGGAAGCTATCCTCAAAGAAACACCGTAAGGAAAGAGGGAAACAGAACAAACAGAAAATTAGTGTTATTTAGATTTATGTGAGAACAGTAATGTATTAGCTGACAGACTATGTCAAAAACCTAGTCTTTGGTTGTGTTGTAATATTCTGAGCTCACTGAGAACAACAGTCTATACTGATGGGGTGGTTTTTTATTTCAGAAGGAAAAAGTTTTGTGCAGCATCTTTGTCATTTTAACAAACACCAATAAAAGCTTTCCAGGCATTAGTTAAGCAAGACTGGTTGGGAACCACAGTTGTTAAAAGCAGAAATATATAGCGCTACTTTTTTGTGTTCCTTGTTTCTGGTTGCCCTAGATCAATTGTAAATCCTAGTCCCTATGATGAGAAAGATTTATTAGAAATTAAAACTGAGCATATTTTGGGAGAGAAAGACCACATGTAAAGAAGCATTCCTACCACTGCAAAAACTTTACTTGGTATTTATGAATAAGAAACAGAAGTAAATACCTTCACCTTTTCCAGAAACTGGAGTAGCAGAACTCAGTATGCAATAAGGAGCTTTTGCAATATTATCTGTATTAATTGCTGGTGAGATTTGACATGGCACTCGGCAGTGGCCTCGCTCTGGTTGGGGTGGTGGTGGTTCTGAGCACTTGCTAAAATCTGTTTCTCATTTCAGTAGTAGTTATGCTTACCTGGAACTTGTTAATGTTTCAGTACTTTCATTTGCACTTTCACATTGCTCCCATCTGCAGTTACTCTCCATTGTTTCCACTAAATTGTCCCTTCAGGTTATGTGATTAGTTTCACAGAATTTATCGTTGAAAGAACGGGCACCCCTCGAGACCATAGCTAGCTCTGTGAATTGATTTAGTTGAGCCGTTAGAGTCAATGGCTGTCGCTACCGCTGTGACTGTTAAAGTAGAAGGTGGTAGGGACTGGAGCACAAGGAGGGCATTGTTATATTGAAATCATACTGTCATGTAGGTATCTTTATTAAACAAACTTTCTTTACATGAAAGACCCATGCTGTATTCCTGGTTACCTAGCTCTTTGCCACAATGCAATCAGGAGACAAATGATACCGTCACCAAACCTTCTCTAAGGTCACTAAGCCTTCTGGGCTTAGTGCAGATCAAGTATTATCAGATGTGATTGTTTTGCCTCGAGGAAAACATCTGAGAGCAATGGACTGCTTGTAGCAGATGAGCATTTCTCATTTGTAAAACGAGTAATGTCTCATTTACAGTCTAAATTGAGAGTACGTTTGGTTGTGGGGAGGAAGAGGCACTGGTGCTGAAAGCCCTGCGCGAAGGACTGACGTAGGACTGACAAAGTTATTTTTAAAAGACAATATTTATCTTTCATTTCATGAATTTTTTGATGGATGTTCATAATTTTAATTTTTTCTTAGAAGTAGTAATAAAAATAGATTTTTCTATGTACGAAACTCTTCTGCAAACACCAGAATTAATGAGGCCATGTTTCCTGTAAATATGTGTCCTTACTCCCTAATCTCTTTCCCTCTACCTGAGTACTTCCAGACATCTTCCACGTCCCATCTTCTGTGGCAGAGCAGGGTACCACCAAGTTCTGTAGCTGCTTTCAAAGCTACGTTTGCTCACTGGCTAGCAAGTGCACATTTACTGGCTAGACAGCAGGCTGGTGTCTCCTGAAATTAAGGGACTATGTTAAAACTGCTTACTCTCAATAAACACAGTAATTTGGATCTTTGTCTCTTACTCAAATCACTCCAAGAGCTCAATACTTCTTGAGATATCAAATCCTCTGTCAGATTTGGCTGAACTTGACCAATGGTTTCTTAAAATAGGGGGGGAACCTAATTGTTAAACTTCATCTCTAAAAAGTAGGATGGGAGCTCACCCCAGGATGAGATCATATCATACTTAATTTTCCTTCTCTCTAGATGATTCACAAAGAAAGCAATATGAGGAATGGCTGCAAGAAACACAACAACTGCTTCAAATGCAACAGAAGTACCTTGAGGAGCAAATTGGAGCACACAGGAAATCAAAAAAGGCACTCTCAGCAAAACAACGTACAGCCAAGAAAGCTGGCCGTGAGTTCCCGGAAGAAGATGCAGAACAGCTTAAGCATGTTACTGAGCAGCAAAGTATGGTCCAAAAACAGCTAGAACAGGTAATCTTCGTGAACCTAAACTGATCACCTTAATGCTAAGCTGTCACACTGGTATGACTCTTTCCTTTAAATCTTCTAAAAGGCAAGTTGAAATGCTTAAATACAGTGGAGCTTAATTAAAGGGAGCCACTCCCTATCATATTTTGTGTGCGTAAGGGCATTACTCTGGATTGCCTGCGACGCTGGAGTTGTAGGAGAATATACTACGGCAAACATTATGACAAAAAGCTGTTTTAGGACTTTGGGAAGAGGGGAAATTGCTTGGCAAAATGACTTGCAACAGAGTTCCTAGCACGGTGAAAAGCATAAACGAAAAATTCAAAGGAAGGTCTTAGCATGCAGGACTTTGAGGCTTGAATGAGCCTCATAACTCAGTCTTTTTCAGGTGTCCTTATGTAATCAGAACATCTTGGTTATATGCCAGTTAGATGTTACTGGTTGAAAATCTCTTTATTGTATCTTTAGTGTTAGTCTAATTTTATGATCTGTCTGGTTCCTAGACGCTGATCATCAGTGTCTTTTATCTGTTATTGTATCATGGAATGATGTAGGTAAAAGGGATATCTGGAGATCAACTAGTGTACTGATCAAAGCAGAACTAGCTTCACAGTTAAATCAAGCCGCTCAGCGCCTCGTCAGTCAAGTTTTGTAAGTCTCCAAGTGTAGAGATTTCCCAGCCTCTCTGAGCCCCTGTTCCAATGTGTATGCACTTTGACTGAGTTTTGGGTTTTGTTCTTTATATTCAGTTGGAATCTCACTTGCTACGTCTTGTAACTGTGGTTATAGTAAATGAGATTAAAGTTAAACCTGTGATAGCTTTGATAAATTTGTGCTTTGGCCAAGAGTATTGAATGCTGTGTTCCTCGAGACATTGCTTGTAAGTTATCTGACATGATTGTCGGGATCAGCTAGGCCTCATGAACATGAAAATGTTTTAGAGTTATCCTTTATTAATATGAGGAAAAAAATTGGCAGCAGGCTGCTTGGAATGAAGTCCTAAGTGATATCTGACCCTCGAGTTCTTGCTCCTGTGTTGCTTCAAGACAAAGTATGCACTGGGTGGAATATTAGTTGGCCTGTCTTTTCATGATGTGGAAGAGAGATGGAGCAGATAAATTATGTCTACATCTCTTCCTTTTTCTTCTTTTTCCCCTGCCACAATGAATCACAAGTAGAATAAATGCAAAAAAAATTCACTTCAACCAATCTTTATCATACATATGTCAGTCTTGTCTTACGGTGGAGTTATGTTGAAGCAAGAGTTGCTGATCATGACATTGCTGGCAGATTCATTTAGTGCCCCATAATTAAGTTTGGTTTATTTTTCATTTTTAAACTTGTTTCATATACTGTTGGTAAGTGCCCTCCACTCCCTTTCAACCACTGACTTTGACCAGTCATCCACATCCTAAATAGCGCTTTGTTACATACCTAGTAGGAGCTTAAATAAGATTTTATTAAAGTTTATTTTTAAGGTCCTTCTATTTGAAGTAATTTGCCACTCTTTCAAATCAGATCAAGTAATTTTTCGGTAATCAAGCTTTTGTTAGTTCTTGAAAAGGGCAAAGTCTATGTATGTATATATAGAGAAAAGAGCTCTCAAATCCCTGTGAATCGCTGGTCCTGGACACAGGCACAGAGAAACTGGAGCTGACTTTGTGCAACATGAGCTTGCGTCTGACAGGGTTATTAGCTCAGGCACAGAGCCATGCAGACACTACCATATTGTCTCTGTGGCCAGGGCAGTTTAATTGCTTTGGTGTGGCGCTGTGCCTGTGCTAATAAGCTCTGCCTTGTTCTCCCCTACACTCTTAAAATCACCAGGTCGGTCTGCGCAGGTCGGCTCACCCAGCTGGGTGTAGTCAGCGCTGGTCCTTTGAGATCTCAACTAATTGTAAGTACGGTCACGTGGCTGATCTACCACTGCAGCCCCTGGGAGAGCATAGTGGTTCGGATGCCTTGTGGTATAGGCGTACAGAGCCAACACAGGTTTAGTGCTGTATACCCACAGGGAAATCCTGGCACGTTGGACTGTACAATGCAGATCGATCCACTTGCTGGCTTTATGCAGTGGCGCTGTTTATGTGGCGGTGTCATTGCCAAGCCAGAGCTTATAAATCATCTTGGATCTGAGATTACTGTGTAAACAGCCTTTTGGGTGCATCTGTCCAGCGTTCTGGAGTGTGTCCTGTAATATCTCTGTTATCCTGAGCTTTGTGGCTTGTCCCTTGCCCCAGATAAAGGAGAGTGCTATTAAACATTTTTAGTTATGTTACGGACTTTTTCTATCAGTACAAACAGCAAATGGAAGTTGTTGAAGTCATAATCTAATGAATAGAAGTGAGAGAGAGATTTTCCATAATGTATGTATTATTAACCAGTGGATTACAAGTCCTTTTATTTTCTTTCGGGAGCAGTGTAGTTAGGTATCTGTTGTGTTTCTTAAATGCTCTTTCTTGTCCGGTTGACACTGTCACATCCTTCCACTGGCTTCTCCTCTTGCCTTAAAAATAAACTACTAGGCTTAAATTTTAGTGTCCTGAGTCGAGTTTATTTTCATCCTAAAATTTAAAATTTTCAAGCAGTGGTTGCCCTTTTCATCTGCTGTGTGATGTTTGAGGATCTGCCTGTGAATAAATGGGAATCTACCTCACTGTTTTCCTGCAAACTTTCCCTTTCAATTACGTCTTTTAAACATTTTTGCTGATGTGTGAAGATCATCCATCTCACTGTTTCCTGTTTCCTGTCTGTTCCCAACTATTGTTACCCTGTGCATGGATGGTAAGATCTGTAGGACAAGGATCACTTTTGGTTTAGGTTTGTATATTCTCTAGCACAGTGCAGTCTTGGTATGTAATTAGAACTTTGAAGCACTGTTATTTTTCCTAAAATTTTGGGATGGGTAGTATTGCTAATGAAGTTACGACTATTTAGCCTTAAAAAGGGAGAGAAAAGAAGACTATGCAGAAATGCTGGTTTTGCCTGAGGTTCATTGTCTACTGAAATTATAATGGTGAGTTACATGTTTTATGCTACTTACATAGTCAGTATATGTCAGAGATGAATAATGACTTTTTTAATTTTTAGATTCGAAAGCAGCAGAAAGAGCATGCAGAACTAATAGAGGAATATCGAATCAAGCAGCAGCAGCAGTGTGGAATGGCACCTCATGCTATAATGCCAGGCATCCAGGCTCAACCACCAATGGTTCCAGGAGGAACATCACCAGCAATGAATCAGCAGAACTTCCCCATAGTGGCACAACAGCTCCAGCATCAGCAACATACAGTGGTAATCCCTGGGCAGTCCAACCCAACCAGAATGCCAAATTTATCTGGATGGCAATCTGCAAATGCCCCTGCAAGTCATATTTCCATGAATCCAGCAAGGATGCAGCCTCCAATGACACCGTTGCCAATTACTCCTGGTACACCAGCTCCTGTGCCTGGTCCAAATGCAACTGCACAGTCAGGGCCACCGCCAAGGGTGGAGTTTGAGGACAATAATCCTTTTAGTGAAAGTTTTCAAGAGAGGGAAAGAAAGGAGCGTTTAAGAGAGCAACAGGAACGGCAACGCATTCAGCTTATGCAGGAGGTAGATCGACAGAGGGCTTTACAGCAGAGAATGGAACTAGAACAGCACGGTATGATAGGGTCTGAATTAAATAACAAAACATCCTTATCTCAGATACCTTTCTTTAATTCTGATCTACCTTGTGATTTCATACAAACTCCACGACCTCTTCAGCAGTCTCCACAGCATCAACAGCAACAAATGGGGCAAATTCTGCAACAAGGTCCAGTGACCTCACCTCCTGCCACAAATTTTATGCAAAGCAGTGAGCGAAGGCCAGTGGGACCTACAACTTTTGGACCTGATGCATCTGCTGTTCCAGGTGGAGCCCCTAATTTCCATAATGTAAAACAAACTCATGGGAATCTCCCTGGGGCCACATTTACGCAGAACCAAGTCAGGCCTCCATTTGCTTCTGCTGTGCCTTCATCTGCAGTACTCAGTAGTGGTGCCCCATGTGGTTCGGACACTAGCGTGCCCCAGGCAACAAACTTCCCTGGATCAAGCCAGTCTCTCATACAGCTATATTCTGACATAATCCCAGAAGAGAAAGGAAAAAAGAAAAGGACACGAAAAAAGAAAAAGGACGAGGATGCTGAGTCAATAAAAGCCCCATCAACTCCACATTCGGATATAACTGCACCATCAACTCCAACCATTTCTGATTCTACCTCCACCCCCACAGTTAACACCCCCAATGAACTTTCACGTCATCAAGATGAACAAGAGTCAGGGGAGTTAACGGGCCCATCAACATCAAACACAGGAGAGAGCCAGACCTCTCCAGAGCTGGAATGTAAGCTCCCCAACAGCAGTCTGCCACAGAAACAGCCGAGTGTAAATACAGACACTGAAAAGGCTAAAACAGATATGCCTACCAGCATTCAAGAAGTTAAACTAGAAAAGGCAGAAACTGATCAATGCTCAGGTCAAGCTGAGCCTAAACCAGAAAATCCAAGCAGTATTAAGGTGGAAGAAGATAAGGTCACATCACAGTCTGCCTCTTCAGCTCAGAGTCCAGCCCAACAACCAGCTAGCGTTCCAGCAGCGAAAGGAGAGTCAGGGAATGAACTGCTGAAACACCTGCTTAAAAATAAGAAGTCCTCATCTCTTCTAAATCAGAAATCGGAGAACAGTGGCCGAACAGAAGAGGAGGTTTCTGGGGATAAAAAATTAACAGAGAAGCAGAATCCAGCTGAAGGAATGGTAAGCCCGTTACTGGTTTTGTTATACAGTGGTCATCAACAATCAAAGGCGAGTTTGTGCCTTTACCGCAAGGCATTTGTGAAAAGGTGGGGAGGTAACCTACCTGCACAAGGGTGGAATAAACAGCTTTAAGGAATTTTTACCTCCCTTCCTGCCTTTTCGTCATGAGTCAATCATCTGTGTTACAAAAAGAACAAGGTTTAATATGACTTTGCAGATCAGTGTATTCAGAAATTATTAAAATGCAAAAAATAATTTTTCTATAGATTATCATCTTAAAAAATGCCACTTCCTAATATTTACCAAGATGAAGGCAAGATTTTACAGTATGACTCTTAATTACCTACTAGTAAGTTTCTGTGCAGTATACGGTATGTCTGTATGCTGCTTTCTTCTGTGACTGCACCTGAGTCATCTACAGGATGACCTATGCACCTTTGCGGAGGTACAGGGCTGGGCTTCACAGCCCTTCAGCTGCACCATAGGGAGTGTTCTGTGCAAGCAAGTCCGTGCTCGTTTTTTGCCTGTGAAAACCATATATTGTCTCTAATTTTAGTAGAAACTATGCTCTAGGATTTTTACCAAAAGTGTGAAATTGTTAGATCTCCTAAAATTGCTGGATTTCTGTGTTACAGAATATTTCTCTAATTGATTTTACTTTAATGGAAGGGAGAGTTAATTATTTATATTAATGGCATTATATGATTTCTTAATTTATAAGGTTCTTAAAAACAGACCTAAAGAAAATTGCTTTCTGTGGAGGTAGGATACACGTTACACTTAGATTTGTTGGTTGTTTTATTGTAATATTTAATCTATAGTCAGTTTTGTTCTATGACTGCCTAAATTCTAAATACATCCTTGAAACAAAATCTAAACACATTCAAAATTAATAAAGACTGGTAAAAATAAAGGTAGTTGTGAGCAGCAGATAACTTAGGTAAGAAAGATCCACGGTTAAAACATCCATGACAGGAATAGTGGTGAGAGTACTTGTAGTAGAGGTCATGTAGAGCTGTTTAAAATAGTAACTGATAAAAAGAAATTGGACTTTCTTTTGGCTTGCCACCATCTGTTGCATTACCAAGTCCCATTCTGATTGCTTTTACACAATTATCCTTTTACGTGAAAAACGGCTTTGCAAATTTGTGCTGAAAGTATTTAAGCAAATGGTACAATCCAGAAGTGTTTCACAATACTATTTTTGTTTCTAACTTCAAAATACATTTGTATTATATTAACTTACAAGCCTTTTTTCTGTAACCAAGTCTGCCTTTCGTTATGCCCTTGTGAAAATCTCTAAGGTTGTATGCATATGGAACTTTGTTTTAGGGGGTATTCAAAAGAAAATGTTTCTGGTCTGTGAGTTTTTAATGTTGTTTTCAGATATCACTGGTGTTAATGATAAGTCATAATTCTGTGTGTAGGGGCAGTACAGCAGTTACAGTTGCCAGTGAGACAGCAAAGTAAACTGTAAAATAGAGTTTGTTATCAATGAGATTTATTACATTGTGCGTGTTCTTTAGACTATTGTGCAGTAAATTTGAATGAACTGTATATTAAAATGTCAAAAATTCGGCTTCATTTCCATTTCTTATACCAGCAAACTGCAGGAAACCAGATGCAAGGTGCGTTTGGGTGTAGTAACAGCCAGCTTCAAAGAACAGATGTAGGACCTGAAACCAAGAAACAGAGAAATAAGCGAACTCAGAGGACGGGAGAGAAGGCAGCTCCTCGGTCCAAGAAAAGAAAAAAAGAGGAAGAAGAAAAGCAAGCTGTTTACCCTAACGCTGATACATTCATCCAGTTAAAACAGGTAGGTATACAGGTGCTGGGTAATGCCTCAAGAGGATACTTGAGTGGACTTCTCATGATGGAAATGAAGTTGATCATTAAGTTGAATTTTGAGTACAGGGTGGAGAAAATTAAAGCTTCCATAAAACTAGGAAATTTAAAGGTCTGGTTTTATTTCAGTTTGGAAGATCTGCTGATGTGGCGGGCATTTGGTAGTCTCAAAGCCATGGAGTTCCTGTCAGCTCTGGCAGCCTCTGTGGCTGAACTGCCAGGGAGCTGGAGCTGCAGCTCCGATGGACGGGGACAACCTTCCTTAAACAGAGCGCCCTACGTTTGACACAGTTTTCTGACAGTGGGAACATTCCAATTATTTTTTTAAATTAGAAATCACTCTACTGATGGTTGAAGATCTGCAGTGCTTCTGTGTTACAGTTAAATTAATTTCTAACTTTTTTTCTTTTAATATAGCAGCTTTCTCTTCTGCCTTTGATGGAACCAATAATTGGAGTGAGCTTTGCACACTTTCTTCCTTATGGTAGTGGCCAGCTAAATGGTGGAAATCGGCTTGTAGGAAGTTTTGGTAGTGCTACTCTTGATGGGACTTCAGATTACTACTCCCAGCTCATTTACAAGGTATGGTTTTAATCTGGATTTCCATTGTGTGCTCTCTGTAGGAAAAGTTCATGACATTATTACTGCTGGTTGGTTAGAGTTCCTTCCTTCTCTGCAACCAGAAGAAAAAAATTTTCTGTTGCTAGACTAGATAGATGGTGCAGTGGTGAAACAGGCACCATTGTTTTACTCTCTGAAAGTGGAAATCAGTTCTAGAAACTGTATTGTTAACTAATTAAAAACTACAAGTATTCCTTTTACAAATGGATGCCAAATAGCGAAAATTGTAATTACAGTTTTATGGAGCAGAAAAGGCTGAATTCTCAGTACTTTGCAAAGTCACTGAAAGCATTAAAGCATTTCTTAATGTGAATTAAATGGGAAACAGACTTTCCTCATTTGTCCACTAAACCCTAACTAAGAACCCGAGAACTCTGAACAAAATAGACTGTTTGTTGACGAGCTAATAACACACAGAATTTAAAACTCGGTCTCTGTGATCAGAGTGGCAGTATTGGGAGAGCAGCAAGATAGCAAACAGACAGAATCAAATTTGCTGCTTGGGTAACCTAGTGTAAAAACTTTAGTAACTTATTAAAGAACAGTGGTGTTTACTCCAGCCTTACATGGCACGTAAGCTGAGAATGTGACCTAGCAGAAATAGTTACTACGGTCAAAAGTGAATAATAAGAATGAGCTTTGTAGGCATGACTGGAACTAGAACAGATACTGAAGTTCTCATTTAATTTTCATTTAAAATATGGGCAGTTAAGTAAGCTAGCGAGAAGTAGCCTGGAGTGTGAACTCACAGAGTATCTGCTTCTCCATTGCAACTGCTTCAGTGAAAGCTCATCCTGTGCTAAATGTGAGGTAGCTTCCCTTTTAGTGGACATCAGGTAAGCTGACTTGGTTATGGTGATGGAGAGTCACAGTGGAATAGCTCTCTGAATCTTAAGTTCAGACCTTTGCTTTAAACTGTAGGAACTTGTTGGGGCTCCCAAACCATTCCTAGAAATGCTTTTTATGCTTTTCTGTAAATAATTTAGCTATATCTTCTTTCAGTAATGTGTACTCCTCATGTAAACTATTTCTCTGATAATATCATTGATAAAAGCAAAGCATTGTGTCTTTTATGGTAGGTACTTTTATGTATTCGGTTACATACTTGAGAATTAATTATTGCTGCTGAACAGTGTGACCCCTGAGTGTTAAAATTTGTGAGTGGGTTACATTATCTAGTACTACAACAAAGCAAATCTTCACCTTGTGTTCCATGGCTGATTTACGGTTCTTCAATCTCGTGCAGCAGAATAATCTGAGCAATCCTCCAACACCCCCAGCCTCTCTTCCTCCCACACCACCTCCAGTGGCGTGCCAGAAGTTGGTGAACGGCTTTGCAACCACTGAGGAACTTGCTGGCAAGGCTGGTATGTTAGGAGGTCATGATGGTAAGACTAATACATATTGTTTCCGTAATAAATGAGTCAAGTTTGTAGCAAATTACAAAATAGGTAATGGGGGTACTTTTCAGTTGCTATAGCCTTCTTTTATAAAAACAGTGTGCCTAACCTCTTCAAGGTTGTAATCATTATTAACCAGCAGTATTTTACACCAGCATAATGTCAAACGATAGCCTTTTCCCTTTGCCTTTCGAAAACATGTTGAGAGCTAGAAGCACTCTTCAGAAATGAAAAAGAAAACCTTACGATTTTTTTTTTATGTCCAGTACAAATGACTAACCAGTTAGTTGAGTGGGCTCAAAAGCAGTCTCCCTGAAATGTATCCTCAGCAGGCTTTATACATAGTCATTTTGTATTTTCTGATGCTTGTAATTTGGTCAATTAATATTACTTTCTATTTAAGAAAACTTACTGCCTTTGCATAAGGACTGTTCAGTGATTAGAATCCTTTTTACCAACCCTTTTTCTTTTGCTGTTACAAAGGTGTTGATTTTTTTTTTTTTTTTAAGTAAAACAAAAATCCTCTCATACTGGCAGAAGGTACACTCACAAGCCTTTTGAGTCCTTTTTGCTCAAAATTTGCAGGTTTTTGTAAATATGCAGATTAATCATGAACAGTCAAAAATTTATGAACTACAAATGGAAGAGAGTGGTGTTACTATCCACTGCAATGCCCTGGTTGTATCAGGGAGCCACCAATACCCTGCTGCACAGAATGTGTATCAATGGAAGAGATGTCTCATTGTGTTCATTTCTGGTTTTAGTTACCAAAGCTCTGGGACCAAAGCAGTTCCAGTTGCCTTTCAGACCACAAGATGATTTATTAGCAAGAGCAATGGCTCAGGGCCCTAAAACTGTGGATGTTCCTGCTTCACTTCCAACACCACCTCACAACAATCAGGAGGAGTTAAGGTAGGTTTTCCTTGACATCTTCAAATATGTATTTGGAGCAGATTCTGTGATCTTTCAGTAGGAGATGAGACTGCAAAGGTGTGAAGAAACGAAATCCATTATGCACAGCCCCACAGTGCAGAGAACCTAACGAGATCATTCCACATGTAGAGAACAGCATAGCGAAATAGGTGACTTCTGCCACTTCTGGACTCTAGATCCTGTTAGGTTCTTAAGAATTACCTTGCTCGTTACCTTGCTCTATTAACAGTGGAAGAAAACTGTATATGTTTATATTTTTCCTGGAGCGACTTGGTACTGTTGTACCATGACAGTACATGACTGCTGTACCAGACAACAGTGCTGAGCAAGAGTCAGCTTGAAAACTCCCCAGCTCTACTCAGTTTCTGTTACCATGTGAGAAATGATTGCTAGAACGCAGGTCTCCCTCCAAGGATCTTCCCTTTTGCCTCCCTAACCAAAAGTTGGGTGGCTTTGAAGCACTGAAGCCTGTGCGTGGAGGGATAGACCAGTTGAATACACTTAAACCAGAAAGTTTAAATATTAAATACTATTTTTTTACACAGGTAGATGGAGCCACAGGGAACAGGCAGTTCTGTGATGGAGCCTGGGCTTTGTTAGTGCCTCTGTTTTTCTTTATGTATCTTTCCCAAGAAACCACCATGTGCAATGCAGTATGAGATACCTAGAAGTAAAGGCCTACCACATAATTACGTTCCGTGACTAGTAGCAAGAAGCAAGTTCATGATAGCTCCATGTCATGATTTAAAATTTTGTCTTACCAAAGGTTTCTATATTATTTGCAGAAGTTTTCCAAAACACCTTTTTTGGGTTTTGCTTTAGGGTTCAAGATCACTGTGAGGACAGGGACACTCCCGACAGCTTTGTTCCTTCGTCCTCTCCTGAAAGCGTGGTGGGAATGGAAATAAGTAGGTATCCAGACTTGTCAGTTGTAAAGGAGGAGAACCCAGAACCTGTACCATCTCCCATCATTCCCATCCTACCAAGCAGTACTGGAAAAGGTGAGACTGCAGCAGAGCAAACGATTAGAACTAGGCTTTTTTTTTATTTTTGCATTCACGTGCATGTATGATTAACCTGGTGTGTTTCATTTTATTTTCAGGTTCAGAAGCCAAAAGGAATTACATAAAATCAGAACCCGGTTCAGGAGCATTACCTGGTTCTGGCTTCTTTGCCTCTCAGCTTGGACCATCCCAGAATGGTCCTAAATCTGGCCTTATATCTGTAGCAATTACTTTACATCCGACAGCTGCTGAGGTAAAAGAAATAAGCTTGTGTTACGTATATAAAATACAACAGCAGTTAATATATTTTATATATAGCGAATTTGAAGGGGTTATAGCGTAGCATAATAAAGCAACTGTTGTAATCTTCTAATAATTTATATTATTGCTGTCTTACTGCCTGTCTGATGAAAACAAAGGTATGTTTTTATTACTGTTTTTAGAACATTAGTAGCGTTGTAGCGGCATTCTCCAACCTGCTCCATGTCAGAATTCCCAACAGTTACGAGGTTAGTAATGCTCCAGATGTCCCATCCTCCATGTCAGCCGCCAACAGTCACAGAGTGAACCCATCTATGGAGTACAGGCACTTACTACTTCAGGGTCCTCAGGCAGGATCCATGGGACCTGCCAGGATTGTAGGGTCTTATGGACTCAAACAACCTAATGTGCCATTTCCTGCAAACAGCAATGGTGAGTAGGCATTAATTCTTTTCAGTTTTCAGTACCAAAATTTTAACTGAGTCAGTGTTCAACCTCATAAATTCATGCTCTGGAATTAAATAACTGATTTTTGTTCTAAATGTTCTTACGTGATCAGTATGTGTGAACCTGCTGCTGATGTTAACCATAAATTAATAGGTCTGATGCATCTGATTTCTGTTATGTTATCTATGTCACTGTTAGTGAGGTATTTCTTCCAGTAATTCCCAAAATTATTAGGGGTTTTTTGTCCTGTCTAATTTTAAGTCCATCATTCAGAAAGATTGTTCCTGTGCTGGAAAACTTGACACAATTGCTTAAGCATGTATTCCTATGTTGGTTTCATTATTCATTTCTTATACAAGAATTTATTTTTGCCTTGTTGTTCACACAGTTGGTTTTGGTCTAGATTAACAATTTCCCCATCAGAACGTAGTTTAAAGCTTGCCTCCATGCCCTGAGCAGATGGATGCTACTCCTCTAGACCACTTCTGTGACTTCTCATAAATTTGGTTTAATCTGATACAGCTTCTAGCAGACTTACCTATTTTCTAGGTGTAGCTGGCTATAAGGATCACAGTCAGAATATTCCAGAAGGCTCAGCATTGAGACCTCGATGGTGCTCTCATTGCAAAGTTGTGGTTCTTGGTAGTGGTGTGCGGAAGTCCTTCAAAGACCTGCCTTTCCTTAAACAGGTACTGCAGTGGAATTATGGTTTCTTGTGTGTAAAGGTGAATGAGCAAAGGCACAACAGAGACTACGGCTTGTCGTGCCAACTGGTACCACTGCCAAGTTTCTTAGTAGTCTCCCTTCTATGTGTCCTATTTCAGGATGGGACATTGAAGCACATTTGTAGTACAAATAAGAAAAGTCAAAGTTGTTACTTCCATAAAAGGAATTTCAGTAAATATCAGTGAATGTGGCAGCTTCCTGAATTCTGCTACTAACCTCCTTCCATGATCACTTCAGGGATCTTAGTTCAAAAGGAGCCTGTTTGTAAGGCAGCACCATATTGTTAGAAAGTACTAGAAGAGCAAGAATACATAAACTGCTTATGAGCAGGAATCAGATTTCGGTCTCAGTTGTCTTGTATTTTACATTGTTTCTTGTGGAAATGATATCCCAGGCTGCTCCTTATGGCTGTACACAAATATAGAGTATTCGCACTGGGAACTGTCACTCATTAAAAAAGTACCATTGCTCTTTGTTTGAAGGAGATTGAGATAATTATGCAACAAAGGTATATAGTCAAATTTTATATACAGAAGTAATGGGTTCACATAGTCAGAGAAGCACTGAATTCCCAATAATGTTTGGCAGATGGATCAGTAGATAAAACAGTATGATCTGTCTTTGATTAGGCTGAAATGAGTCGTTCTTTTGCCATCTAAAGATACAAGAAAATGGATTTTACTTTGCACGTATGCCTATGAAGCAGATGGGTATAGAGTGCATGGTGTAGAGTGCTTTATTTTGATTGTTAAACTTGTGTTAAAGGCAAGAAATGCTGAGGAACAAGATTGTAGGTGGTGATAACGTTAGATCTGTCAAATAATTGAGTATTTATATCATAGTATCGCTCATTATTTCACTAGTGTTCTACAAATAAAGAGTCTCTGGCCAGGTTGGAAGACTTATTTCATTACACTTACTATGTAAAGAACGGTATTAAAATGCATTTCTGATAATCTCCCATGTTTGATTCCCAGGATTCCCAGGAAGGCTCTGATAAAATGAAGGACATTGTATTCTGTAGCAACAACTGCTTTGTTCTTTATTCAGCAGCTGTGCAAGCAAAAAACTCAGAAAACAAAGTAAGTATCAACTGCTGGTAGACCCTAGTGAGCAGAAATCATTGCAGCTATTTTTTGAAGACAGAAATGATGGGGGGAGAGGCGGCAGTTTGCACTTTGTGTTAAAAGTTTATAAATTAATTGTTCTCTATTCAGACGTTGAGATTCCGAACCAGCAGCATGAAGTAAAATTCATATTTGCAGAACTTTCTGTCTGACAGAGATGCATGGCAAAACAGTAGCCACCTTTTGCTCTCCTCACAGGCTTTGAAGATGCAGTCTCAAAAAAGCAGTCATTTAACTTTTCTGGGCTTCTCTATGAAACCACAGATACAACTTTAAGGGTTATTTTCTGCATTGTGTTTTGGCTTATACAGCAAAAAAGTACAGCCATGCAAATAATAACTGAAGAGCAAGTTTGCAACAAGACTTTTCTTTGTTCAATATAACTGGAAAAATAATCTTACTCTGTTACTTTATTTGGGCAAAGTTACCATTTTAAAGCATTAATTACCAAAACTATTAAAGAGCCTGCTAACTGACAGCGATGAGGAAAAAGACGTTGTAATTATTGGAGAAAACCGTTTTAAGAAACTTGTTCAATTTCAAGTGGAATTAGGCCAGGGATTTTTCTCAGGTGGTCCCGAATGGTGTGCTGTGGTTCTCTACCTACAGACGCGGCTAGGGATATGTACAACACCTTGGAGAAACTCAGCACTGCTGCGCGGGGCATTGTTTCTTGCTATGTCCAGGTTCATTTAGTTTCAAAGGAAGATAACTTAAATTTATCTCTGTTCATTTAATCATTACAACTGAATAGTCTTCATTGGAGACTAAATGATCCCGATAAGTTTATTTTCTCACAGATAAAACTTTTTGAGTACCTCTTTTAACTAGCTTGGTTTCTACTTGTTCTTGTTCAAATGTACCTTCCCCCCCCTCCCCAAACCAGTGGACAGAACAGGCCATGTGCTTTAAGCATTACCTAATTAATGCCTTCTCATAGTCCTGTATTTACTGTAGAATATGCAGCCTTCCTTCAAATGCATCCTACTTATTTTTTCAGAGATGAAAAAATAAAAAAAAAACCCAAACAAAACGGGAAGAGCAGATCAATGTGTTACATCCACATCCTTTTAGTGTCCCCTGTAGCTCATTTTCACGAGTATTTAAACAGGGTAACGTTTCTGCACAAGTGCATCAGCACGTACATAATTAAGTTAATTAAATGTCATGTTCAGCCTCTTGATCCTTTCATTTACTCTTTCAAGATTAATCATACAAGCCACATTAAGCATTTTTTAATCTAAACTTCCTTTGTTGTTCTTGTTTTCTCTCCTTTTTTTGTTTAACAAATCTCTGCAGGTTTAATTCTTGTTTATTGTGACTGAATAGTTAAGTCCTCAAGGTGTATGACTAATCTGGAGCCATGGAGGAATTTCCTCCTCACTTGTTTCCAGGAAAAATATGTGGCATTAATTCCAAATCTTCCCCTTCTACCGAATAACAAGATTCTTACTCTTTAGTAATTCTGTGACCCATATTTTAAGATTATTTTGTGTTGTAACAAAACTTTCTAAAAATGTGTAAGAACTAAATCTGTCAGGTAGCTCATCTAGGGCAGTTGGTTAGTTTTTTATTCAAAACCTGGACAAAGGATTATTTGTGTTTCCTCTTCTGTATTAAAGGGCACCATGTTCTGGGTTGACTGGGAGAACTTTTTTGCTCTGTATCCTGGCACAAGCCTTGGTAACACACGTCGGGGTAATTTCCATCTTTCTCTGTTGCTGCATCATGGTTTTCGGAGTAGCCTCTTCAGTTCTGACCTGACAGTGTTTTCAAGAGACATTTAATCATTAATGGTTTGGCATTTATTTCCTAAGAGTTTTCTATTGATTTATCAGGAATCAGTTCCATCATTGCCGCAGTCACCGATGAAAGACAGGCCGCCTAAAGCATTCCATCAGTACAGCAACAACATCTCCACGTTGGACGTCCACTGTCTGCCTCAGTTGCAGGAAAAGGTTTCTCCACCATCATCACCCCCCATCATGTTCCCCCCTGCATTTGAAGCAGCCAAGGTAGAGGCAAAACCGGATGAGCTTAAGGTAACAGTGAAACTAAAACCTAGGTTAAAAGCAATACACGGTAGTCTTGATGACTGTCGGCCTCCAAGTAAGAAATGGAAAGGTATGAAATGGAAGAAGTGGAGCATTCAGATCGTGATTCCTAAAGGATCATTCAAACCTCCTTGTGAAGAAGAAATAGATGAATTTCTTAAAAAACTGGGCACAACCCTTAAACCAGATCCTGTGCCTAAAGACTATAGGAAATGTTGCTTCTGTCACGAGGAAGGTGATGGATTAACTGATGGACCAGCAAGGCTTCTTAACCTGGATTTAGACCTTTGGGTCCATTTGAACTGTGCTCTTTGGTCTACAGAAGTCTACGAGACACAAGCTGGTGCCTTAATAAATGTGGAACTAGCACTGCGAAGAGGCTTGCAAATGAAATGCATGTTTTGTCACAAAATGGGTGCCACCAGCGGTTGTCACAGGTTAAGGTGCACCAATATTTATCACTTTACCTGTGCCATTAAAGCACAATGCATGTTTTTTAAAGACAAGACCATGCTTTGCCCCATGCACAAACCAAAGGGAACTCATGAGCAAGAACTTAGTTACTTTGCAGTCTTCAGGAGGGTCTACGTTCAGCGTGATGAAGTGCGGCAGATCGCTAGCATCGTTCAGCGAGGAGAACGTGACCACACTTTCCGTGTGGGAAGCCTGATTTTCCATGCTGTTGGTCAGCTGCTGCCACAGCAGATGCAGGCCTTCCACTCCTCAAAAGCCCTCTTCCCCGTGGGTTACGAGGCCAGCCGGTTGTACTGGAGCATGAGATACGCAAACAGACGCTGTCGCTATCTCTGTTCGATTGAGGAGAAGGACGGGCTCCCGTTATTTGTCATCAAGGTTGTGGAACAAGGCCACGAAGATCTGGTCCTTACTGACACAACACCAAAAGGTAAATTTTGTGAACTAAGATTGTGACTTTAGTGGGTCTGTTTGTTTTGTTACTACTGATACTTATCAGATATGATAGATGTTTCAAATAACATGTTGCAGGCACTGTTCTAATGTAATGCTTCTAGTGGCCTTCCAGGGCCCGTTTTTATTACCATACTATGAAGACGGAGGACACTTTTGAAGAACTTGTATAAGCTGCAAATAAGACAACTTGTAACAAGTCCACAGAGGAGACCAAAAACTGAGTATTGAAAATGAATTAAAATAGTAGGAATGTCGAATGTCAGCATAGGTTTCCTTTCATGAAAAGTGACTTTAAACACAATATCGTTACTCAGTTGTCTTCAAATCAGCTGTGCTGAAGTTAGTAAGCAACAAAAAGAGAGTTGAGTTGGCCACGTTGTTCTCAGGGCAGGTAACGTTGTCTCTGGCAGGGTGAAGAAGACTAGGTTAGACCATAAACATATGGGCAGGTCTTAGGAACGTGGCACGTGAATGTGCACGTGGCCTGTGAGGGTCTGGGTCGTAACCCCTTCGTGCTGCGGGTGCTGACGCACTCGGCCTCGCTCCATCCAGTCCAACCACTGCCTGGAGGATTGACACGTACAACTGAGAGTTGACTATAATCAATCAATGGAAATAGAACATATAGGTTATTTTCAGAAAATTCTACTTCATGCAGGTTTTCTCAGGAGAATCTGTGTGTTATTGGTGTCAGAGGACTGAAAATTTCTGTGTTGCGAATACTAAACGCTTCATGCCCAAGAACCAAGGGTGCAGTAGAAATGTCGTGCGTGTTTGGGATTTGTTCAAGACAAAACAGCAACTCTCCAAATGATTCTCCACTTCACTTTTTAAACACCGGCCTGTTTGTGTATGCAACCAAGGACAAAATGCTTTTTCAGTATCGGTTTCTGGTTCCTGATATCCTCAGGCGTTTTTTTTAAAACTAGTACAGTAGAGTTTTATTTTTTTGATCACTGTAATTCTTTCCCATATGGTTGTGTAGGTGTGTGGGATAAAATCTTGGAGCCCGTTGCTTCTGTTAGAAAAGAATCTGAAATGCTCCAGCTGTTTCCCGGCTATTTGAAGGGTGAAGACCTCTTTGGTTTGACAGTCTCTGCAGTGGCCAGGATTGCCGAATCGGTGAGTCTTCGCCATCTCAGGTCTTGCTGGATCACCCCAAACTGTTGGATATCTCATATACACATGAGAAGGGGAACAGGAAGCAGTGTGGAAAAGTAAATATTTTGTTACATGTGATTAACATATAATTACTTGGATTTTTTTTCTTTTTGTCTGTTTTATTGCAGCTGCCAGGGGTTGAGGCCTGCGAGAACTACACTTTCCGCTATGGCCGAAACCCCTTAATGGAACTCCCTCTTGCTATCAACCCCACGGGCTGCGCCCGTGCCGAGCCTAAAATGAGTACCCATGTCAAGAGGTTTGTGTTAAGGTATTTTGTTTTAATTTCACATAGTACAGCCCAGGGTTTATAGGCTGCTTAGGGTTATTTGTGCTTTCGTCTGCTGCTTACAAACCCTGTCGTCTTTGGCTGTGTATGTGCATGCCCGAATCAAAGGAATCGCTTTGTTGTCTATGCTAGCTGGCTTTAAGTGTCTGTATGTCTAAAAGAATTTTTAATGGGTTTTGTGGCTGTTTTCAGAGAAATCTTCAGTTTTTCTTGTATTCTTTCCTGTTATATGCCCAATTCCTACAGGCCTCACACCTTGAATAGCACCAGCACATCGAAGTCATTTCAGAGCACAGTTACGGGAGAACTGAACGCGCCTTACAGTAAGCAGTTCGTCCATTCCAAGTCCTCTCAGTACCGCAAAATGAAAACCGAATGGAAGTCCAACGTGTATCTAGCTCGCTCTCGTATCCAGGTCAGTTCTCATTTAGGAAAGGTATATTAAAAAAATTTACTTATCCTTCTATTTATATCTATTTTAATACAAAATTTATATTTTATATAAATTTTATATTTTTATAGATTTTTCTATACAAATATATACAATCTATATTAAAAAATTTAAACTAAAGCTATTGCAAAATTCCTTCAAGTCTTGTCCCAAAATTGGCAATTTTTACGTGGCAAATCACTTCCGTAGATTTATCTGAAGTAAGATTTCTTCCTAATTCTTGTAAATATCTTAAAAATTTACTTGCTGCAGTGATCTAGGATAAGGGTTTCTTTCGAGTTTTGGGGGGGGTGTTTAGCATTTTTCTCGAAAACTTATTAAAACTTAATACAAATATACAGTGGAAGTATGACATGCTCAGACCAAGCTGAGTAAGGCGGTACGAGACTAGCACGAAAAGTTCAATACCTGTTTGCATTTATAATAAGAAATTTGTTGCTTTATGTAATTTGCTGTGGTTTGCTCCACAGACTATTTTGCAAAAGCTTTGTAATTAATCTTGCTGTGTATGAACACAGTTGTTGTTTATTTTAGACTGGACTTAACTGTGCTGCTGTGTTCCTATTAGGTTTCTCCGTTCTAGTAAGGCCCGCTTTATTTTTCAGTGAATTTATGATCTTTACACAGTCAGGTGTCAGAGCTGTAAGAGAGAAGCTTTCTCACCTAGACAGAAGCCAAGTACGTTTTCTTGCATCTTAAAAATTGAATGTCAAGCTGGGTTCTGCGTCCGGGCTGTTACAACATCAACCACATCAGCTGCTTCGGTCTTTCTGGGTAGTTTCCTTTTCACATGATTTTCTGCAGGAACGGTTTTGGAGCACGGTGAGGAACGCAGTGTAAATGTAAATTTATTACAGAATTCTAAATCACAGCATATTTCTTGTAGGGCCTGGGCTTATATGCTGCTAGAGACATTGAAAAGCACACTATGGTCATTGAATATATCGGAACTATTATCCGGAATGAGGTAGCAAACAGGAAGGAGAAGCTTTATGAATCTCAGGTATGGGTGGTGTTTGTTGACTGTTTCTTTCCCCTTTCAAACATTGATACAACAAAACAAATGCTGTTCTTCTATTTGATGAATTCGGGTCCCCTGATTGCTGTTCTCTGCTGTGCTATAAATGCAGTAGACTAAAAACCAGTGTTTCTTATCAAAGGATCAGAATATTTAAACGTTTAATAAATCTCACAGCACCCTGGCCAGGTAGGTAACACATACCTTCTGTCCCGGAGGACAAAGAGAAAGCTCCGACAGAGATGGCAGGACCTCAATTTTTAATGAGAACTTTAAATTTAAAGCAACTTCCTTTTTGTAACTCGGCGGTATTGTAACAGCACGTATTTGTGAAGCACTTCAAGGGCCTAGATGAAAAGCCCTACAGAAGCTATTAGGGAAATATTAATTGGCCAGGGATCTGCGTTTCTGCCCCATCCATTCCCTCACAAACGGGGAGGGTCAGGGCAGTGTGTGACTCGCGCGTCCCCCCGTGAGCCAGTGGGCAGTGCCTGATGCTGACCGCAGGACGCTCCGAGGTGACCCATGCTGCTGCTTCGTTTTAATCATTGACAGTTACGTAAAATCCACACGAGTCTTTTTTCCAATTCTGTTTTTCAGAATCGCGGCGTGTACATGTTCCGCATTGACAATGACCACGTCATCGATGCCACCCTGACGGGAGGTCCTGCAAGGTGGGTGGCTCTGCAGAGATCCCTGACCTCCTTCTGGAGCCTCAGCCACCGTCCCTGCCCGGGGGCTGTTTGTCAGGGACACAAGTTTGTGGCTTTCTCAATGGTTTTTATTCTCTGAGCTGGTACATTCAGTCTTTGGACTATTCCACTGAAATAATGTCATCTTTTTCATTAGCTTTGCTCATCTTTGATTATATTTCATGGCAGCTATGAAGAAAGAATGGGAATTTTTTTAACCCTTGATTTTATTTTTTTTTTTGACATTTTCTAGGTAAAGAAACAAGTACAGTGTAATATATTATATCTGGAAAGTCAGTGCGCCCCTGAAGCTAAGGTCACTCAGAGGTTTGGTTTAGATTTGCCTCAAGGGATGCATATTCTTAAAAGGTTACCTTTTCCAAACTCTGTTTTCATAGGTATATCAACCATTCGTGTGCACCGAACTGCGTGGCTGAGGTGGTAACTTTTGAGAGAGGACACAAAATTATCATTAGCTCCAGCAGGAGAATCCAGAAGGGGGAGGAGGTAGGGCGCTCTCCTTTGGTTTTACTTACCTCTTGCTGCTTGCATTCATTTCTAGATCCTTACGTGATTCCTGCGGGCAGGAGCACAACTTGTTTGTGCTAGGCTGGGGAGAGGGACCTTTCCCTTCCCCCTCTTCCCTTCTAAACCTTGGCAGTTCCTAAGAGCGCAGCCTCTAGCGTATTTTGCTGTTTAACCTGGAAGTACAAGCTGCAGCAAATCCCAGCTGTTCCGTAACTGTTCTCCTGCCTCTTCTTCCAGCTTTGCTATGACTATAAGTTTGATTTTGAAGATGACCAGCACAAGATTCCATGTCACTGTGGAGCTGTAAACTGCCGAAAGTGGATGAACTAGAATGCATTCCTTGCTGTCTTTGAGGGTTGCTTGTCCCTAGGAAGAAGTGATTCACATTTTGATTTTGTCGACGGAAAATTGTTGCCTTTTTGAAGGGGGGAAAAAAAAAAAATCACTTCTGGAAGTACAGATTTCTACTCACGTATTTCAAAAGAAAAAAAAAAAAAAAAAAAAAAAAAAAAAAAAAAAACAAGCAAGCACCAGAAGCAAGCCGGCAAAATCTGAAGCGAACTTTCCAGACACGTGGAGGTTAAACTGAATTAACAGAATGGTCCAGCACTTTTGTTTTTTGAGCTCACTAAGGAGAAACTGTGTAACTTGGGCAAAGAACCGATGGCCGACCTGCGGGCGTGCAGGTGGGCATCTATGAATGTAAGACTGAAATCACCAGCGAAAGGGAGAAGTCCAAAGTGCTGGCCACAGCCTTATTTGATAAAGGGGCAGGCCCTCTAATTAAAGAAAAAAATTTAAATAAAAGTAGACACCACTGAACAAGGAATGTACTGAAACGACTTCCTTAGGGATAGAGCTAAGGGAAAAAATAACTTGCACTAAAATACGTTTAAATACTTGATTCCATGAGTCAGTTTATTGTAGTTTTTGATTTCTGTAAAATAAGAGAACCTTTTTGTATTTATTATTGAATAAGTGAATGAAGCTATTTTTAAAAAGAAAGTTAGAAGAAAGCCAAGCTGCTGCTGTTACCTGCAGAACTAACAAACTCTGTTACTTTGTACAAAAGTGTAAATATTTTGAGAAAAAAAATACAGTATAAAAATAGTTATTGACCAAATGCTACCAGACTCTGCAGCAGTTCGGGTGCTTATTATAAAATGTCAATAGGGATGTTACAATATGATCTCATGTATTACCAGACATGCGATTGCAATTACGGAATAACCAAAATCTCAGTTTAAAGAGAGAGGGGTTTTTATGTTTAAAGCAGTCTCAACTGTGGTCTTACGAGAATTTTTTTAAGTAAACCTTAAGCCTGGTAAGGGCATGTATATTACAACTCTGACTTTTGTAGCTGTTTGGGTAATTTAGATTAATTTTATTTGTATTATATTGTTGCATCCCTATTTCTTAAGTCAGGTTTTTTGTGCTTACAATTTGTGATAACTGTGAATAACTGCTAAAACCACCCAAAATAGAGGCTGGGCATCGTTTTTTCTTCAGCAAAAGTAGTCAAGATTAGGTGACTGTCCAGCCTACGTTAAACCATGTAAACAGCATAGAATCATGTAGTTGAGCTTAAGTCTGAGATGATAGCCTTCGTAAAAGGAAAACAAGGAAAAAAATTAGATGTAATGTGCTTGCAGCTGCAGGACTCTGGCAATAGGGGTTTGGAAAATGTAATTTAAAGATGTGTTTGTATGGATTGTTTTTGTTTACATTTCTTTAAAAAATAAACACTGTTTTGTGTTTGCTTGTAGAAATTTAATCAGCATTTTGAACCAGGTTAGCTTTTTATTTTGTACTTAAAATTCTGGTACTGACACTTCACAGGCTAAATATAAAAAAAAAATGAAGTTTTTTTTTTTGTGTGCACAATTAAAGTGGACTGTAAACTGTTGGTATATTCAGTAATACAGTTCTGAACTTGTAATGTATATGGCATGATGTATTTTTATCTTACAGAATAAATCAATTGTATATATTTTTCTCTTGATAAATAGCTGTATGAAATTGTTTCTTGAATATTTTTCTTCTCTTGTACAATATTCCAACATCCTACCAGTATTTGTCCTACAGTTTTTTCTGTTCTGTATAATAGTATCTAATGTTGGCAAAAAAAAAAAGAAAACACAAAAAAAAGAATTTTTTGAAGTATACAGAGTGTTATGGGTTTTGGAATTTGTGGAAACAGATTTAGAAGATCAGCATTTACAAATAAAAATATTTTACATCTATAAATTATATCCTCCTGTTTTCATTTGAGGTGTCTCACTGCTCGTTCTTTCTGGCTCTCGGTGTCTGCTCCCATCAGCGGGAAGCCTTTGCGTTCCCCTCTCCTCCAAGGCAACCCACACCCTAACTTGAACACGGCGGTGCTGCGTCCCAGCACCTGCCGGGTACCATTCCCTGCAATCATGTTTTTCCCAGAAAATCTGAAAAAGGTGCAAAAAAAAAAAAAAAAAAGAGGAACTACTACATTCTGCTTGTACTGGTTTTGGCTGGGATAGAGCTCATTTTCTTCACAGCAGCTCATCCGGTGCTGTGCTTTGGGTTTGTGACCAAAACCATGCTGGTAGCACGGGGACATTCTAGTCCCACAGTCACGGCTTCTGCTGCTCCTCACCCCACCCCACCGGGGAGTGGGCTGGGGGTGAGCAGGGAGCCGGGAGGAGACACAGCCAGGACAGCTGACCCCAAGGGACCAAAGGGATATCCCACACCATATGATGTCACGCTCAGCATATAAAGCTGGGGAAGAAGGAAGTGAGGGGACATTGGGAGTGATGGCATTTGTCACTGTCACACCTGATGGAGCCTGGTTTTCCTGGAGATGGCTGAACGCCTGCCTGCTGGTGGGAAGCGGTGAATGAATTCCTTGTTTTGCTCTGCTTGCACGCGTGGCTTTTGCATTACTTACTTAGTAAACTGTCTTTATCTCCGCCCACGGGGTGTTTTTTTGCTTTCATGCCCTGCTTCTCTCCCCAGAAGGGATGAGGGGCTGGGTGGGGTTAACACCGGTGGTGACACTGTTGCCGTGAGACTGCCTGACACCGGAGACGTAGCACAGCCTCGGTACTGGGGCAAGGCTGAAAAAAGGGATCCAAGATTTATTGCGGAGAACCGGGAACCAGCCAGACCAAAGCTGTTCTCTGGTGTTATTTGTATCGTGCCCTGTGGCTGCTGGAAGCCGAGGGGGTGTTTGCCAGGGCCGGAGCACACCTGGTGCCGGCACTGGGGATGAGCTGGGGCAGGGGGGTGAGGTCAGAGCCTGGTGTCCGGCTGCCGGAGCAGCGGCTGCGCTCCCGAGTGCCCACCTCAGCCCCAGCGCAGGGCAGGCCGCCCTCGGAAACACGAGAGAAACCAGCCAGGAAGCAAAGCCGAGCTCAGCATCTGGCTGCCAGCCACAGTCATGTCAAACTCCGTGAGGCGTCAAGAAGGGAATACTTGACACAGGCTTAAAAATCAGGCCCAGACGCAGGCTTTTTACCAATAATCAATTTCTCAGTATGACAATAGCAAACTGAGTGCTGCGACAGCTTCTAACCCGGGATAAGGCTTTTCCTTCTATGCTTCCTGTTCTGCCAAATTCCCAAGGATCAGCTGTGAGCGGTCACTCAAATATGGGAATAAAACTATGAATTTCCATCCAGTCGCAGGCAGCCCATGCTGGGCCTAGCTGAGAGCGCTCAACTGATTCAGGACGGGCTGTTCACAGAAAAGGCTAATAATCCTCGCTTGTTCAAATTTTGCACACAATGACCTGGCTGTGTGGCTGCAGCACTCAACAGACACAGCCAAAAAAAAATAAAATACTAATAATCTTTCATTGCAGAAATGACTGACACCATCCAAAAAGCCATCACCTCCATCTGTTCCTGGAAACCGGGACTGGTCCCCAGGTCCTGGCAGCGTCTGGGTGTGTGGAGGAGGGCTCAGCCCAGCCCCACCAACGCTGGCTGCAGCCGCCAGCCCAGGCACACAGCACTGCAAACTTGGGTATCACTAATTTTATTCAAAAAAAAAAAAGAAAAAAAGGCATATTTATATAAGACTGAGGTAGAATACTTTATCTTCTTCATATTAAGGCACAATCCAGCTGCAACTTGGTGGTCCACCAATTCTACATTCTTGCCTATTAGTGCAGGCTTAAAGACCACACATATTGAGCTGCTTTTGACAGCAGCTTCCAAATTTCCTCACCTGGAGCAAAAGGTCAAAAATTCTCTGTGGCAACAGAGTCAGACCATGAATAAAGCAAGCTTCTGCTTTGCCTGTTTGAGGATTTGTTTGGGTTTTGATTTTTTTATTATTTTTTTAAAAAAGACAGCATAAACGCCACAGGAAAAAAAGGCAGAGCAAGGCTACCGCACCGCCAATTTGACAGCCCAGCCAGACTGCAGAGCCTCCAGGAAAGCCCGGCGCACAGCTGGAAACAGCTGTACCAGCACCCGCTGCTGCTTCACACTTGCTCGTGGGAGCAGTCGGGGTTAATCAGACAGGCAGAAAGGATGCTGCAGCCGGTCCTTCACCCCCCAACAAGGACTGGAATTAGTTCCATACACAACAGCCACCCCGGTGTCCCCTGAGGGAGCAGGTATTTGTGCGAGGCCAGGCAGCGCAAACCGGCTCTCGAGCTGTCGGCACGCTGTGCCGGCGGGTTTTACACTGCCCTGGCACGGGCTCAGCTGGAGGCCGCTGTGAGCTGACCGGGTGCGAATCTGTTCCTGCCCCCAAGGCCGGGCAGCCCTAACGCTGCCTGCAACAGCGATTTGGGAACTGATTTCCAGATTCTCGGTGCCCCTGCAAGGGCCGCCTGCCCCAGCGAGGTGCTGTACAGCTGGTGGAGGGGTTGTTTTTAGAGACTTTTTTTGGTAGGAAGGAACTTGGCTGGTGCCTAACTTAATTATTGCCATTGTAATGCTTTATCTGGATGAAATTCCACTTCAGCCTATTGTGGTTTACAATTAAACCCTGCTTACCTGGTTCCTCCCTGCCCGTGATTCGCTGCTTCCACGACTGCTGGAGGAGCCAAGAAGCTGCGCAGGGGCAAGGGACCGCTCTTACCTGTTCATGTTTTTCCTCTTGCGCTTCTCTGCCCAGGGTGGCTGCCCTGGCAGACGGCTGAAGGACCAAATGCACGTGAATCTCTCCTCTCTGCGGGAAGGCATGGGTCTATAATTACTCCAACATTATCATTATTTGCCTCACGCTGCCCAAAATGTCAATAACTGGATGCCAGAGTATTCGTGCAGTTGGAAAATGTTTCCACTGCCCAAGCAAAAGGGCAAGGCTGTCCTGGCACTGCCGGCGTTTGAACTGCAGGCTTCCCAGGGAAGGCAGGTCGCTGCGACGGGATCTGCAAGGCCAAGGTGGCTAAGAAAAATTACACTGGGTAAGAACAGCTTTTCTCTTCTGCAGAAGCTTCCAGGTACTGAAGAAGCATCCAGGGCTGAGGCAGGAAGTCAAAAGAAAGGTAAACAGTGAAATAAACAAACTTGGGAAGGGAAATGGAGAAGTGGAGAAAAAAAAAAATACACCACAAAGAGAGAAATTATCTCTCAAACCTTCCAAGATGTGAGAGAAGGGGAAGAGCCGGCTGTCAAGAAAAGGGAGTGAAACCAAGGGAAGACCCAAATTGTGTGAACATCCGTTTGCATCAGTCTTAGTTGGTGCTTTCTGGTCCAATAGCTACGAAGAGTAAGGCCATACAGATTAATAAAAAAATGATACTTTATTTTAAATGCAGCTACTGTCATGAGTCATCAAAATAGACTTTGTAATAGTTACTTTGTTTTAAATATGAGCTGACGAATGACAGCTAAGAATTTAAACTACATGAAATGTCCTAAAATTGTAAATTAAAAGAGCTAAATTTCAATATTACAAATGACAATTTTCAGAAGAAAAAAGGGAATAAAAATATTTTCCAGAGAAAGTAAAATAATTTGGCCAGTAAAACCATACTAAAAACGTAAATTAATGAGACACTGCACATGAAATACTTGAAGAGGACTCCTTTCTGTCATCGTCATTTAAAAGATTCACAAAGCTAAAATCTCACAATTTAAATTACATTGCTCTAATAATTTCTCTTACTTAAAAACAGTTCAATAATCCAGGATAATCCAAGGAACCGCTGACAAATTGCACTTCTACATGTTGTTCTGCAGTAGGGCTGCTGCTATTACTGCTGCACCTGCCCCGGGACCAGTGACCACCGGGACCTTCTTGGGCACACGGCTCTTCATAGCAGAGTATTTCTAAAGGGTCCTTGCAATGGTTGGGCCGGGTGTAGCAGCTAAGGGCTCCTCGCAAAGCCCTCCAGAATGACTTAAAATCATGGCTGAAGGGGAACCGGGTCTTGGCTTAACGCTTCTCAGCCGCATCCTCGCTGTCTCAGCTCTCAAAATGCCACTGCTGAGGAAGGGACCCATCACAGATGGCCATGGTCACGTACCCTTTGTGGCTAAGTGGATCTACCACCTTCATGCACTGCCCCACGGAGACCTGGTAGAGGCGGTTGTTTTTCTAGAGGAGAAAGACAGATGGGATTTATTTATTAAAACTTCTGTTCTACTCCACTGTCAAACTGATGCTTAAGGGGAGGGGATGCTCCGTCCTGACAGATGAGCCTTTCAGCAGCCTCCCTGGCCCACCACACCCACAGCAGCAGCACTTAAAAGCCAGAGTACAGCACATCCCATAACCACATTCAGGCCTCAAAACAAAGACTCTCATGCCCTTCAGGGACCCAGTTCTTATTTTGTTTATACCACAGTCTCTTAATGAGGTGGAGGGATGAGCAAAAACCATTCCCCAGCACTCAGCAGAGAGGGAGCCCACAAGGCTACAGCGCAGCCAGGTCCCTACTCCGCGCCTGGCCAAGCCTGAGCAATGCCACCGCCCTCAGCACCCACGTGCTGGGGAGCTGCCACACTGGGTGACGGGCCCCTCGTGCATAGTGGGTCCCAACAACCAGGACAAGGCCAGACCCTAGTCAAGTGTGAGACGGAAACAGATCCTTCTCCTCGTTTTCCCCCAGAGGACCCTGTCATCTCCCCCCACTAAAAGCCTGTTGCAGCTGCTTTGGGCACTTTGGGGATGCCTTTCTGTCTGGAAAGGGCTTTCTGCACAGCCCCAGCAGCTCCCATGGGCAGCGACCTCCTGCTCTCCTGCATGGAGGGAGCAGGTACATGAGAACAGCCGCACTGGGCTTTGTGTCACTGCTTGTGGCCGCAAGCAGATGTCCAGTGAAGCAGGAGAACATGGCAAAAATACACAATGCTCCTCCAGAATACCCTCACCCCTGGTCTTGTGCTGTAACCGACAGTGTGCGGTCGGCCATTCTCTACCAGTGACTCACACATCTAACTTATTTCCCCTCCCTCTCACAAGTCTTCACTTCTCTGAAGACTCCCAGCCTGCTCACACATTTCTCATGCAAAAGGTGTCCTACAACTTCAATTTGCCCTGCCACCCATCTCTGAACCTTCTCCAGCCCTAATGTAGCCTTTCTGAGAGGAGGAGACCAGCACGTGCAGCGTGGGCAGACTACAATAGCGTGATGACATTTTTCTGCTTTGGTTCCTACTCCTTTCCTCATCAATCCTAAGATTTGATCCACTTTCTTTTGTTGTTGATGATTAACAAGCACCAATCTGACACTGTTACAGATCCACCTCCCGCACACCCAGTGGCAACAGCCACCTCAAAGCCCAGATTCTCCACCACCACCACCGCAGGTATCACCTGACAGTTATGTGCATTGAATTTCAATGGCCGTTCTGTTGTCTATTCTCTCAGTCTTGTAAAATCTTTGTCCACTGACTCAAGCTGAAGGAACCCTGAATAATCTCTTATGAGCAGCAGAATTTCTCAGCTCACTACTCCCACTACCGTTTGCAGCCACGGCTGTGGCACTGCTGGTGCAAGCGTCAGACACACACAACCCTGGGCTCACACGGTATCTGCCTCTGTATCTCCAAACCATCCTGGACTGCAGCAGCTTTCCTTACTTGACTGCACTTAGGAACTCGTGCTGCCAACGAGCTGTGTGGTACGAACCCAAGACATGTTAGACAGAGCTGTCCTGGAAGTGCAAGAAGCAGTTCTGGCAGTGCCCTCCTCTTCGTTGAACGAGGTTTGTGCTACAGACTCACTACTATGCTGAGGGCACGTGAGGGAGCAACCTCTGGGTTAACACCCAGGAGCCAAGTGTCATGTGTATGCAGCACTGGCTCGGTTTTGTGACATCAGCCACTCCAGGCTCTAAGCCATTAAACTAACATGATGCAATCATAGGGCAGAAGCAACTGCAAAAAATCTCCGCTGTCAGTACTCAGCTCTGCCCTGCGCATCTTCAAGCCCTAAGCAGAAATTGCCACACGGACTGCTCCTGTCTCCCAGTCCTGCAAACACAACAAAGAGCTGTGGGGTGGAATTTGTTCTCTCTGGCACATCCCTGTGAGCTACAAGTGCTGCGGGTGGCTGTGACAAGCAAAAAAAAAGACTAAATAGGGCTGCAGAAACCTTCCTGTGTTGCAAAGGAAAGGGCCTCCATGTCCCAGAGCTCAGTAAAAAGTCTCATTCAGGCTGAAATGAAGCCATCAAAGCCCATGTAAGTTTTCTACAGGCTGCCTGGACCTAGGCTGGGCCTAGTCCAATACAACTGACTTGGTACATCTGAGGTTTGGCCATAATCAAACCCAACCCTGATGTTCTGTTAGTGCTATTGTCACTTACTGAGACATTAATTACAAGCAACGTACTACATGCCAGGAACTCCACTTACCCCAAATGTCCACTGCTGTGAGCCGCCGGACCCATGGCATTTCATGAGACGAGGTGGATCAGATGAGCGAGTTTCCGAAACATCCAAGCAAAGGAGATTATTTAAAATCAGCTCATGATCTTCATTGTAAATCCAGACCTGAAAGAGAAGACAAAAGACATTTATCCGAATGTTTCAGGGCAGGTGCCTTACATCTTTTCTTCAGCTGCAGAGGAGGTGCTTTAGCCATCTGGATGTCAGAGATACACCTTGCCATGCCCACTGCCTCTTTGCTGCCTCTTTTCCAGCAACTGAAAGGCAGCTGCAGTGCTCTGTTGTCTTCCCAACATCACACAGTATTACCCCACACAGAGGCACTAAAAGGACTCCTTGTGAGTCTGCTCTGTGACTAGCATTTTTAAAATTAAGCAGCCCCCATATGTTCCTCCTGTCCAGGCAGCTAGACAAGGCAACATGACAGGCAAGTGGTGGATCTCCAAGCAGGTGACCAGCTGCTCTCTGAGCCAAGTCATTAAGCCAGGCACTAAATCTCCTTATCCAAAGATGATCCATTAGTCACGAAGGAGGGGCTGGTGGATTGCCTCAGCTCCACGTAGGGAGCCAGCATGTGGGTCACAGGAGGACAGTAGGTGACAACAGGTGGCCCAAGAGCTGTGGGGAAGTAGCTTGGCAGGCATGCAAGGCCAAAAAGTATCTCCAATCTTCTTTGAAACTACTGCATTTGTCCATAAACACACAGGCATTTATTTAACATTGTGCTCTGGGGTCAGCTTGTAGATGCTGAATGATGAGAAACCAAAATCAGCTGTGCAAATTCTGGTACCAGGTAGCCTACATTAGTCCCCACACTGGTCCCAAGGTCCTACTCCTTGCAACTGGTGACCTGGTGCTTAGAGATCTTTACTCAAGTAGATGATCACCAGCATTCAGATGCTATCAAAACTTTCCATGCTCCTCTCCAGGGAGCGAGAAAAATTGCCGCTTCACCATTCCCATGCTGAAACTACATGCTCCATAACTGAGAGGTGTATGGCCGCCTCTGCTCCCCAAACTGCTTTTGCTAGCTGTGCCACGCTTAGAGGGAGACCAGCCCTCCCACATCACACCCACTTTGTTTTAGCTGAACCAACATGAAAATGTGTCGATCTGCACCTCAAGAACCTACAGAATATCCTAGTAGCTCACACAGTGGTGGGAACTGAATTCAGCCCCTCTCTGGGGCCCACCTGTATAAAGCAAGAATGCATTGGTTCACATCTGCAGCTTCAACTGCATTTGGGTTCCTGAATTTACATGACACTGGAGGAGTTTCTCTGTGATCACACCGAAAACCACTGTCCCCTCTAACAAGAAGCAAGGACACACTCAAGCTGTCAGTTTGTGCTCTCCTACGTGCTACTTTAGCAGAAGCAGGTATTTTTATTGTTGGCATAAAAAAAAAAGTGTCAGGCACCTTCAGGTGCTGCAGTTCGTGCCCATACCCTGCTGGCTCTCCCTGGGCTGCCTAAACCTTGCTTTGGAGCAAGGCATGTCTGGCACAGTGGAAGGTTGAGGGAAGCTGGACCATCAGCCTAGCCTAACTGCAGGAGCTGCTGGTCCTCCCTCCCTCCTTCAGGCCTGCAAAGACCTGGGCCAAGATCAGTTAGGTGGAGGACCTGGAGTTCTCATAACCAACAGGAGAGTGATCCCTATGCCAGAAAGCAAAGAAACGAAGGAACTGTGGCGTGTGCACCTCAAAATATCCCTGGTTACACAGAGGTAGGGAGAAGGAGAAGGAAGTATATGAAAACTGTAACTCTGCAATGCAGGGACGATGCTGAGACCATCTGGCGAAACACCAAACAACTGCTATTCTGAATGTGCAGCGGGGCCCCTGCATTCACATGGCACCTGCACGGTATCTCCCAACCTCTCTGGATGCTGAGCAGGCGACAGCATAGCTGGCCAGGTCTCTTGTTCTACTGCCATTCCCAGATCCAACCCCAGGCTAGTGTGTACGAGGAGCATCCCTGCCCCTTCACCTCACTTGCCAGCATCAACTCCCTTCCCCCTCACTTCTGCCCCTGTGAACGAGGGAATCGCCCCTCATAACTGTACCTGAAGTACCTGTACCTACAGGCATGCTACGTTCTTCTGGTGCGCTCTTCTTCCAGCCCGGTTTTGATTTCACACAGCTCAGCGCTGCAGTAACCACACCCGCTGTGTGATTTTTTTTTTTTTTCCACTAAGTCTGCATGAGTTTCACACTCAGAGTATAGAATACCAACTTCCAAGCAGAAAAGTCGGGCAAATAAATTCTGATTATTTTTTTTTTGTCTGACAAAACTAAGAACAGCCTTCTGGAGGGAGCTGTGATTCAGGACATGGCCTCAGCTGGACAGGACGATTGAAAAGCGTACAGCTCATTCATTATCACAGTGACTATAACAATACAGTGAAGGCATTCTTTGAGGAAGCGCCGGTATTACATTAAAATTTGCCCTAACCTCAGGAGTTCTGTGCCTTCTAACGTACTTTTTCTGTTTAAACCCCATCATGAGAAAGAAAGCATGGCAAGATTAAAGAGGAGGAGAGAATGGAGAAATAGCAGGACTTGCCAGAAGAGCATTATTAATAAAAGAAGAAGAATGATGGAGTCAAATCCAAACAACAGATGAAACTGGTAAGAGTTGAGAGAGAAGACTGCAGTGACACAGAGAGCAGACCTTTAATCAAAAGCTCAGTAATGGCAAAGAACACACAACGGTTTTTAAATCCAGTGCGATACTTCTCCAGAAAGGCTTATACAAGACAACCAAAATTAATTTAAAACTAATTATGTGTTTGGTGTAGCAAATGAAGGGAAGAGGAAAAAAAGGCCCAAATTTGGGACACATTATGGTTTCAAATTCAGATTGGAGTATCAGTATGAACTTGCAGATTATTAACAGATTCAAGCACGAGGAAAGCAAAGCCACCCCATCGGGTTTTTTGTGATGTAACTGCAAGCCTTCGCATACTCCAAAATTTATTAACTGCTTTGCTGCTGAAGGCTGGAAGGGCAATGTTTAGCTCTTGTTGTTACAGGCTGTCAGGAGCAACAGCCCAGTATAGGAAAGAAACACCTCCTGGCAGGCAGCAGCGCTGGTATCCGATCTACAATGAGAGTAAAGTGCTTTGCTCTTCTTTTTGGGCATGACTTGTTTGGGTTTAGGCTCAAGCACAACATCAGAAGTCCATCATCAGTCAGGTGCCTGCCTAGGGTTTGCACCTCAGTTCTGAGTGATGTCTTGTTTTATCCTCCTACGTATTTTCTATTAAAAAATGCCATTTTTAAAATTTATTTATTAAAAAAAACATAACACATGAGGTGCAGGATATTTTCATCCTGCATGCACTTTCTAACACCTAGAAGAGCATCACTGTCAGATTTTGGTTTCTAAAAATAGAATCGTGCCCAGCTCCCACCACAAAGGAAAGAAGCACCTTTAATTGCTGTCCCCCAGCAATGGCGAAGGACTGATCTGCTCCACAGGTCTAAGGAAAATCACTGACCACTTTCACTGGAGTCAGAGAAAAATACCGGGATGCAATTAGAACAGAATTGTTTCTATTTTCAAATAAAACCTAAACAGCAGATGTTATGGAAAAACCTCTCTCCATAATGAAATTGATCAAGTTTGGGATTAAATAAATTATTTAATTTGGTGAATGCTATAGGATTGGCCTCTTTCTAGCAGCTCATTTGCCTCTGCCTCTCAACACAGGCAACAGGATAAGAGGAAACATCCCCTTCAGTCTTGGAGTGTAGCTGCCCATTCAGCTGCTGACTGACCCTTCTGAGGTCCTAGATGTTCCCAGAAAATCTAGAGATCTTCCCTCAAGGAAAGCATGTTAGATTTGGCAGTGCTCAGATGCCTGCCCAAGTCTCTCACCCATCAGAGTCAATGTCTTCACCTTTGGCTACAGGGGCACAGAGGTCCTGCTCACACTTAGTCACCCAGACCACAGCAGCTGGTTCAACTTGCCCATAGTGGAAGTAGGAACCACAGATCTGGGGTAAGTGGTCTCACTGCTAGAGCAAAGCCAGTATGTGTATCCTTCTGGTCACCTACAGACAGATGCATAGCATGTGCTAAAATAGGTCTCATGGACAAAATAAATGGGAGGAGTTCCAACGTACGAACTCTGTTAGTAAGAACTTTGGGGGTTTTTTTGTTTGTTTGTTGTTGTTGGCTTGTTTGTTTGGCACTTCCCCCCTCCCCCAAAGGTACAGCTTAGGAAGAACTGGATTTTGAATTTAGTCACTCCAAAAGGTAGTTCAGACTATTTATAGACTTAAAACTGAGGTTTCCTAGGGCTTCTAGTACCTTCAGGGTTTTACTTCACCCCCATATAATACAAACAAATCACCCAGCCTTCTTCTGTATTGATTGCTAAGACAACTTCAGTAATGTCATTTACATACAGATAGGTAGGCAGGCAGAAACAGGGCTTTATCTCATACACAGCTTAATGAACAGTTTCAGTGATGACTACAGTTTAACTTCGTGCAAGGACAGCAGTGCGGCGTCGCTGAAGACTGGACAGTGGAGCTATCTGGCATTATTTTTTACCATAATAAAGAGATACGGGGCTGTGTTACTGAACCTTTTTTTGTGTGTGTGAAAGATGAAATTATTCCTGCAGTGAGACTAGTTAATGTAAATAGGTAATAGCTAGCTGAACTACTTCAGAGGAAATTCAAGTGAGGAAAGGGCTCAAATGGATGGCCATACTACCATTTCCTTTTGAAACATGGAGTTAACCTTAGGAGATTTAAAGTCCAGTGTCAATACAGACAACAGTATTAAAACAAAAACCTATCACCTGACCTAGGGAAAAACCAATGATCTGTAGTAGACAGAAAATGGAAGCTCACTGTTCCCAGGGAATAAATATTTCAAAATGATATGAAATAAACCAGGAAGCATCAGCCTACCCTTTGGCTTTCAGAGTGCAGTGGAGTGTAGGAAAAGGCAGGGCTGGCCAACTGGCAAAGCTTTGTGGATGTACACTCTTATTTGGTCTGCAAATTGCATTAGCACTAGAGGAACGCACTGAAAAATTTCAGTAAATACAAGACAGTAACTACTACAGAAACAGCCCTTTGTGTGAAAGAAAATCCCTGCCGTGAACCATGCCGACAGGAGAAGCATTCCAGTACTTTCATCAGTTACAATCTGTTGCTTAGATTGGCACTATTGTATTATTCAGTCAGACAGTTTTTAAAAGACAAAAATTCAGTTTAAGAGCACAAAAAAGCTGCCGTAGCACCGAGGAAGAGATGTGTCTAGCAATTTGCATCATCACAGCTATTTGCATATACCTCAGCTCCTGTTATTATGGATAACAATGACATCACAGCACCAAATGACAGCAAAGTTTGGTGGTCTATAATCATTATTTTAAGCAATTGCTATCCCAGAAACCCAACATCCTCCTGAAGGTCATTCCAAAGCAGATCCATGCTTTCTGTTTCACAGCTCAGTGTGTTGCTGATGTTTCATGACAGTTTGTTAGAGGGACCAAAGAATTGTGTTCCTCCAATAGTTTATGGAAAAGCAGCAAGTAGACTTAACTTGCACGTCTTCACAATCACTCTAGACATGTGTTGTATCAAAAAAGGCAAACTAAAAGCCATGATCCAGAGGTTTAGGGAGAAAGATTTTACAGAAGAAGTGCACATGTGAACACACCCTTTTAGGCTCCAACTCTTGAACAGTTTGTAAAGTATGTATGCTTACATTTATAAAGTGCTACAAGAGCGTTCACAGAGCTTCTCTGAAATTCCCTGCTCAAATCAGTTATCTTTTAAAGTTCCAGAGAACAGATGCACATGTTTAGACACCTTAACACCATCCCCAGCTTTTTAAAGCTTAATATATTGCAAAGTAAGAGAAAGGTTAAATTATTGAAATGAAGCAAACACACAGAGGAGAGGTTATAACAACACAGAAAGTAAAGCTTCGGAGTCAATCTAGTGTATTTGAAAACAAACAGTAGAAAAAAGCCACATCATTCAGTGGACTTTAAGAGGAGATTTTTTGGAAAAGGAACTTGGCTTTAAGCGTTTTGGTCAGGAAGAAGGCAAGCACACATTAGACACATGACAAACCAAATAATCTTTCAGCTGCTAGATCACAAACATTCACAATAGTTAGTCCTGTTGTTGGCCACTAGGCTTCATTCCAAAACCCTTCCTTTTTAGTGTTCTTTGACACTTCTCTTCCAAGTTTCTCAGTAACTACTTCTACTCCTTCTCCTTAAAGGCAGTATCTAACCCAAAGACTGCTTCAGCACTGCTGTCTCCTGATCACCACCCAATTAACCGTGGCATGATGGCTTTGGGTCGAAGCCACACCATGTACTTTTTTACTTCCACTTTCAGACATCTGCCGTCTTTCATGATGATCTTTCAAAGTGCTTAAATATTTTTTGTTCTCCTTCAACACTCAAGTTTTTGTGGTGTGCACCACCTTGTGCATTCTGTTTTGTTGCCAGAAAGAGGTCACATACACTACTGAATTTCAGGAGGGTGTTTTCTTCAGCAATCTTGGGAGTTCCTTCACATGACCACTCTTCAACTACAAAATTTCTCATTCCATGTTAGTCTTCTGTGTGCAGAATATTTTTGCAATTCATATTCAGTTTTTTGGCTTCTTTCATTACTTCAGTTCTCTCCATGCTGACCTTCATTCTACTAGATCCTGTTACCCCTCCTACTTGTGCTACTTTAACTACAAAAGTTCTATCATTTATTCCTAAACTTGTGTTCAACCTCCAGTATTATCCCAGACTGAGTATTTCTATTAATGAAATCTCCTACTTCTCATTATAGCTTAAAGACCTAAATTTTGGAGTATTTTCTAGATGTATCACCGTTGTGAGAACCGCTTCCCTTATTGCTTTTTCTTTCTATAGCAAAAAGATGAACTGAGTATCACTGTTAAGTCCTAGAAAACAGGATACTTTGATGTGTTTCAGTAATTTTTAACTTTACTTATAATGATCATCTAAGTCTAATTGAATTAAAAGTATTACCCATAATGGTGATACAACTGTAGAGTTTCACAACATCTGTTACTTCTTTTAAATCAAAGAGTTGTGAGAATTTGAAATAAGGCTAGAGAAAACAAAGCAAGCATAAACTAAAGGCAAAACAGACTTGCTTGTAAGGCCAGTCTCATGACTTCAGTGAGTCCGGTTTCCCCACACACCCGCTTTTCAAGGTCAGCTCTCACATGTATGAATTGTCTATATTACACAGAAGACCATTTTCCAACCCAAAGAACTGCAATCAATGAGTTTTAAGGCAGCCCAGTTTCGTTTTCCCCAGCCCTTTGCACATTTTCCCAGCTAGACTGCACTTCGGTCCTTCAACTTGCTGAGCAGTAGCACGTATTTTTCAAGGGAGGGTGTTATCTATTCAGAGCAAAAGCAGACTGGAAAGAAAGAAACAGTGACAACTTATTCCTGTTCCTCAAGGAAAAAAATGATCTAGCATCAAATGAGATCAGCACCAAGTGGCATCAAATTATTTCCACAGAAAGCACGGTTAAGCTGTGGTACTCACTGACACAGGATGCCGAAAGCTTACAGGAGGTCAAAATATAATTAGACACTCCTGAAAAAGCAAAAATTCTAAAAGAATACCACCTTTGGCTCATAAAAACACTGAACAAAGTCACAAAAATACTGCTCTCAACGTGTAGATTGGTATCTTCCAGAATAACTGTCCGCACTTTGTGTATTAAGCAACACACACTTAACTTACTGCCAGTGAGCATCCAGGGGGACAGCATAGCTGGGTACCTGCCTTTCACCAGACCCAACACAGGCTTTTTTATTAGGCCAAAGACATAAAACAGATGGTTCTAGAGCAAAAATCAGCTGAAAATGCCAATGGGTTGAATGTTACCAGAAACAACAGTTAAAAGCTTCCAATACTCAGGAAGTTTCTTGCTATTTTTATAAGCACAAGCTGTTAAATAAGTGCCATCTTTCTCTACGCTGTTCTCATGTATCTAGAGCAAGACTGTTCAAGAGGATATGAAAGCAAGCTGGCTGAATGCACTCTTGGGATTTATTATGAGAACAAAATAAGTCTAATGGCAGAAAACCATAGTGGTCATTAACATGCTTGGTTGGAGAACAAAATCACTCAGAAGATAGCACAGCCAGGGGTTTTTTGTTGGGTTTTTTTTTGTTTGGTTGGTTTTTTATGAGAACCAATTGCTTAATTTACCACTAGTAAACCAGATTAATGAGAAAAGACGACAAATATCAACAATCTGAGCATTAGTTTGTCTTTCTCAACACCAAAAGGCTAACTGAAGTTTCTGTCTCCAGGAGAAAAATCAGAGAAAGATGTTGATAAGGAAAAACAACCGATTTCCTCCTCCAGCCACGTGGAAGTTCACTATTAAAAATATTGCAGGAACAAGAAGGGAAACAGTAACTGTGAGGACTCATCTGTTCTTACTGTGGACATAATCCACTGGAAGTCAATGCTGCTTTCTCATTCACAGACTGAGCGGCTCAGAAAGCAGCCTAACACCTTTGGCACAGTAAATGTATAATCACTGCTGCCAGTCAGTCACGATTACATTTACGCAGTCTTTACATTTACAAGACTTGCTGACCTTCTTACAGCTAATGGAAGAGATCACATAGGAAAACCTTCATTCCCATTCCAGCTTAAATTCATCTCCCTTTAACACAGGGACCTACAATTTGGCCATAGCGATGATTACTCAGTACTCCAGAGGCAAAGCGCAGGAATGTATTGCTTGGTCCTGTTTAAGTTGCAGCTGGAGACCACGTGTCTAGAGCCAAGCACACTTATCCAGACACAGGCTAACACCCCTCACACTGTCTTCCTCTCTCACATTCGACTGGTGAGACCACAGATAGGAGGCAGAAAGTCCCAAGAGTTGACAAAGCACAGAACTTTTTTGGGGGGACAATCACAAATCATCCTGCTTCTGCTGCTGCGGTTTCGGTATCCTGAAAACTACTGCCCATTTCATGAAGTACCAAGTTAGTCTAGCACAACCCACCTTTGGTAAAGCTACGCTGTGTTACATCCCATGCTCCATTAATTTTGTGTCTTTGATTACCTTTCTCTTTAGATGTGATCTAGTTTTTTAGACTTGGGTCCCATGGGCTCCTAAATCATCATGTTCTCAATGTAGTTCTTAGCTAGGTAAAAATCTTTATGGCATTGGGTGAAGACGTCTCTACCCTGGAGATTGTTTATCTAGGTCCTGAATTTCTGTTGCCTGATAGAAACTCAAATAGCAAAGGCTTCATGTAATGATATAAAAACATTAGATTTTAAAATCCATCCCCCAGATCAGCAATTCACCTGTAGCGAAAGAATTCTCTAAATTCCTCAGAATTCCTTATATTTAACTATAACAACAAATCATTCATTCACCCTAAACTACAGCCAGTCCAGCAGCAGAGGACTAGTTGTACAATACACAGAGAACAGCAGGCCAGGAAAAGGCTGCCTTAAATCCCAGTATGAGAAAGCGACTGAAGGAGCTTCTACAAATTCTGAAGTGTCAATCAGTGGATTATGAACCCATCAGGAGCCACTTAAGGATAGTCTTCAGCCACATACAGAGGTTCATGCCATAAAGATAGGAGATTATAATATTTAACACTCAGGATTAGCAGGTACAGAGCAGTAAACTCCACAGTCTCCTCTGCCAGCCTTACAGCTGAAACAATACACTGAAATCAGCCTGCTTGCTGATGAGATGTTATACTAGGGCTTCTTCCCAGCAGGAAAACATATTAGCAATTTGTAAGATGTGAATCACTATTCAATAAAATTAGGAATATCATACCTGGTTTTGATCATTGTAGTCACATTCCCGAACCACTACCAGGCCTCCTTTCTGACTTGGGTGGCCCTGAGCAACCAGGCATTTGTTGGTTTGAAGGTGATACAACTATGAAAGGAAAACAGTTTGATGGACAGAGTAAACAACAAACATCACATACCAAAGGGAACATACAGTAATGCTCTGGAAGCCCTACAATTCAGTGTGCTCACTAAAAAAAAAAAAAAAAGACCCTTTGCAATAAGAAACCCCCACCCTGCTTCCCTTTTAAAATATCACTTTGTTTTTCAGATAATTTGGAGAAAAAACAGCATTAAATAGTTCCATTTTGCTTTCTAATTACAAGATTTCCCTCTTTGTGGTACAAATGCAGTATACTCAACCTGGTTCAGCACATGCTGGCCATACTACTGTCAAGTAGTAAGCTTAAACTTACGTCTCCTCCTACAGCCTGTCTTCATGAAGCAGGACCGCCTCTTTAGGAAAGGCGAAGGAATTAAATACAAACAACTTCAGGAGACTTAAGTTACTTGCCAACTGATTTTTCAAGAGCATTTAGGTAACTGAAAAGCCATAGTTACCAGCTATGTTATTTTAATGACAGATCAGGGAAGAAGAGAAAGTTTTACAAGCACTCAAATGCTCATTCCAGTTCAAATGCACTACCCAGTCTGATTTGGAGTAATGTATCAGAGGACTAGATTCAGGTCAGGAGCCTGTTCAGTGATGCAAAACTGGAAGCATCTACCATCAAAGCAAACAAGGAGGTTCTCAGCAAGTTAGCATTCTCTCTCCTGGTTTGGGCAACGATGCCCACCCTAAAAAAGTCACCCAAGAGGTTTTCTGCAGAGTCTAAAGATTAGGTTGTCCTATTCCAACAGTCAAGAATCATTAAGATCTTGATGTATCACCCCAGAGCTACTCAGCAAGACAAAACACCTCTATTGTGGCTTTAAATTATGTGCATGCCCTGAACTTACTGGTGGCCAGCAGACGACTTCTTTTCAGACTGATTATTTTTCTTCCCCTGATGGGGTGGGGATCAGGCTATTCAGGCAGCAATCACTGCCTGCACATCAAGAACTGCACCACGTGCAGTCAAGGGTACAAAGGGGAAAGGCAATTATTCTAGCAATGGCCACAACTCTGCCATTTCCTTCCTCGCAGCAAAGAGCCCCACTGTCTACCAAGTGCATGGGACTGCATTTGACAGTTGCTGGGTGTGTGCACATGTGGGAGATGGCAGGGCCCCAGATCTGGCATCCACATTAAAAATAATTATTTGCAATCTGGAGCTGAATGTAGGGGGGTGGTGGAAAATAAAGTTTGCTGTCCTGAACTCAAGGCCAGGCTGATTAACTGATTAGCTGCATTTTATTATGAAGACATACATAGCTATCTCAGCATTTGTATCAATTCTACAGATTTTTAGAAACCAAGACACTTCCAGTAATAAAAACAAAGAACTGTTCCATCACATGATAACAAAAATTACAGAGTGCAAATACCAAATCATATTCTTCACTAAACACCATTTCTGGAAATAGCTGTCCCAAGGCACATCAACAGCCTCCTCAAATGCACCACATTTCTCCTGTTCCCTACACACATCTGAAACAAATTACACCAAACCTTCTAAGTAACATTTCCTCACACCCCAGAGACTTCTAGGAGAGATCTCATTTTCATCATTCCTCACTCAACAGAAGGCTTTCAAACCATTCAGCTATATGAGTTTTATATGATTTTCGTCCTTGTTTTTATTGGCTGTGATGATCAGCATTTGATAACACTGTTAAGAACTGTCACAATTTGTGATCATTGCAGTTCTTCCCAGCTGTCAAACCAGCACTTATCTCTGGCCCAATTGGTTTTTGAGAATAAGCTGGGATTTTGAGTGATTCATCCCAAATCCTAAAGAGTCTGGCACACAGTGGTGACATTGGCTGATCGTTCTGTTCCTTGTAGGCATCTGGAAATAGTTTATACAATCATCAGAGCCAAAGCTGACTCTCTCACACAATGCTGGGTATAATTCTTGAATCCCGGAGAACCAAGCCAAGGAACTGCATTTTTCTGTGTTTTGTCTCCCCCTTCTTAAAGGGTGCACAAAGTTTTTCTCCAAATTAAACCATGGGAAATTATTGCTAGGAAGATTTCCCCTTAAGTGTTGTTGAGGGATTCAGATCCCTCAAGTAGCCTCTCCCACATCAGCAATTCCTTAGTTAAACTTCTGTCTGCATGAAAGCAGAAAGCTATTAAATTTAACAAAGAAAAAAAAGTCTGACTAGGGGAATAACAGCATTTAACAACAAGGGGAATCAGCCCATTGTATCAGTTTTATTCAGTGAAACTACACATCTTTGCCCTAATAAATAACTTTACAGCTTGGCTAGGATACTATTACAAAAATACTGCAGAAATTGTGGATTCCCAGAACAGCTGCTTCCGAGTGAAAATCTAATAATGTCAATAGGTTCTGCATGAACTCAGGTCCTCCAGCCTGCATCTACTTGCAGGACCAGCAACTGTCAACAGCTGCTGCAGCCTGTGTTACCTTGTGGAGAGGGCTCCATCACTACTTAATGCTTCCACTTACTGAGCTAGAAGGGAATCTGCTAACTGTAATCTATGTGCACATTTAATAGTTTATTCAAAGGTCTTCTCTTACACAGAGAAGACCTTGAGAAAGTTGTCTTGGGTTTGAAGTTATCCAATATTTTTGGGAAGCATAAAAAGCACGCATCAGATGAATTTGGCCCTAGAGAGAACAGATGCAACTATATGCTGGCTCTGCCTGCATACAGACCCATAAACATAGGTGTCAGAGCTAAGGCATGAGTTTACCTATGATTTCCTTCATGAATGCACGTAAGAAATTATGTCTTCATTTCTACTTTGAAGAGAAAAGGAGCAAAACTCATTTTTTGTTCGTTATCTAACAGTCAAGACTCAAAAAGCCATCATCAGTCTCAGATGCAAGTGTTCATCTTTGCAGAAAATTATCCAGTAAAAGCAATGAGTTTGGAAACTAATTACATTGTACTCTTATCATAAACCAACAGAGCATGAAATCTGAGGCCAAATTTCTCTCTATCCAAATCCATCTTCAGAACCAACAGCCATGAAAGCACATTCTAAAAACATCAAGACTTCGTAACTCTGAGCTTTAAGGTAAGAAACCTCATTGAATAGTATCTAGTCCGAAGATGACCTGAAATACAGATCAAAGTGAAACTGATTTGCCTTTGTCTGAAGACACGAATTCTGTTATTTTCAAGACAGCTCGTTGCAAAATTAAAACTCTATGCTCTATGGAAACAGACTATTTTTCTTGTATTTGAGCAAATCTTTTCAGAAAGAATATCAAAATAATTTAAAAAAATAATCAGAATTCTTTATTTTTAAGAAAGTTTATCTTACCCTTCCACGCTGGATTATTTTCGGTCGTTTCTGTGCTCTATTAATAAAAACTGGCTGCGGAGCTTTGGCATTGGGCCCAGATATTTGCATCTCAGGATAGATATTATCTAGATACCACTTAAATGACTTGCAGTTCAATCTTTTTCTCAATTCTACACGGTCAGTAATATTTCCATAGTTCCTCATCCTTAGCTCAGGTCTCAAAGCAAAATACTGCTCCTGTATTTAAGAGAAACAGGTTGGGGGCAAGAAGAGAAGAATTTCAGATTATTGATTTCCAACTTTTTACTGTTTGCAGAACTCCCAAAGTTTCATTTCATTTTGCTAGTGCTTTCAATCATAAGTTTGAAACTGGCACTAGGAAATTCCAGTGTTTAGATTGCCACAGGAGGTGGGATTTAGCTTTCCTAACTCTCAGCTAATCTTTCTAGACTGCTTTTCTGATGAAGACGCTTCTCGGGCATGAATCTGCTGACCTTTTTTAGATGTCAACTTGAGAAGGAAACAAATCAGCCTTACACTCCATTGGCAGTAAAGGCATCCTAGAGTCATTAAGTCAGAAACAGATGTGTATATGGTCTTCATCCTCATCCAGCAAAGGTTTCTTTAAATTAGTTTGATTGTCCAATTGATTGTTTTTGTTGTTGTGGAGTTCAAGTGTATTTCGTCTTCCACAGTTTCCAGCCTTCCAACTTTACAAGTTACCATGGCAAAAAAATTCCGTATCAGAACAGACCTACAAATGGGACCATCTTGTGAAGTTCAGTGGGACCGTGCATTTCTTCATATGAAGAATCAGAACTGTCACCTGGGCTCTCTGTGATGCCCAGTTTTTCCCAGGTTTTCTTCATCTGCTTCATCTCCAGAAAGGCTCCCACAATGTTTCTGTTTTCATGTTCTAATTTATGATTATACTCAGAATTGTACCTGGTTAGGCAAGGACGGATTAAGATTCCAGCTCAATATTATGTGCTGTTCAACTCTAATGCAGAGACAACGGGGACAAACAGGAATTCATGAATGTACAATGTGACATGAATACTACTACCAATACAAGGGGATTTTTTCTTCTGGTTAAGTCTTTAATTCCAGCTAGATTTACAGCGCTCATAGAAAAGGCACTGTATTTACACATTAACTCATTTACTAGATATTATTTAGAAATCAGTTTTCAGGGCACTGAGCTATGGTATTTTGTTGAATTAATCTCTAGTAGACATCTAGCATTTACTTACCATAATGTGGTTCTGACAGTTTTCAACTACCTACCGCTATCTCTGATATTCAGATGACAGACAACGTCATCTCAAGACAAATTACACATCTGTCCTTCTCAAGATCTTTGAGCATTTGGATGTGCTTGATGTATCGCTGCTCTTTTAATAGAGGAGGAAGGGGAAGCATTAAGGACATTGGACTGTTGGAAAACTCTGAGGAAGTTTGGAGATAGACTGGACATAACTATCAGAAATAGGTCTGCTTCAAAAAAGTAGCTCTGCTACTTTTTTATTCCTGGTTAAAGTTCAAATTTTAGTATCCTACCTTTTCTGCATTATTTATTTCCATTGTGTACATGAACTTCTTTTACGTTTTGCTTTTGATAGTTACGAAAATTTTGCTGTTTCCCTTCCATTATGCAATTTTATTTACCAAATATTGATCTTTGCTCTGTGCAGCAAAACAGGTCCTGTAAGTCTTATCTTTGTACTATTCATCATACAATCATTTCAGTAAATTACTCTGGACCTAAATATTTGCATTACACATATAAAAACAAAAATATTTCCATGCTGGCCTTCCATACATAAATCTGTCATGATGACACCCTCTGGCAACTATCAGAGAATTGGATTAGAAACAGCTGGAAACATTCAGAACACAAATCTGCGATAAGAGACTGCTAGAATCAGCAGTTTTAAGTCCTTGTTGAACAAAGCAATATTAGCTGGAAATTATAACAAAGAATCAATTCCAAGCTTCAGAGAAAGCCATCATTAATCACAAAACAACCACAAACCTGTGCCCAGACACCAATAAAGGGGAAAGTGATAGATTAAATCTACCAATGTGTTATGGAGATAAAAATTAATGACCCCTAATAGGCTCCTCAAACTTACTGAACATCAAGATAAAGGATGGGGTTTAAAACAGAAACCTCTAAAGAATATGAAGTTAATAAAATAAGTCTTGTATAGAAATCGTAGAGACCACAGGAGCTGGCCACACCGAAAATCCTATGGTCTCACAAGCAAAATGTCCTCTTTTATCACAGAGATCGGGGCTTCACAAAAACGTGATCTGCACCAGGAGCAGGTCCAAAGGAGGGCCACAAAGATGATCAGAGGGCTGGAGCACCTCTGCTATGAAGGCAGGCTAAGAGAGTTGGGATTGTTCAGCCTGGAGAAGAGAAGACTCCAGGGAGACCTTAGAGCAGCCTTCCAGTAAGAAAGCTGGAGAGGGACTTTTTACAAGGGCACGTACTGATAGGACAAGGGGTAATAGCTTCAAACTGGAAGAAGGTACATTTAGATTAGATATTAGGAAGAAATTTTTCCACTCTGAGGGTGGTGAGGCACTGGAACGGGTTGCCCAGGAAGTTGTGGAGGCCCCATCCCTGCAAGTGTTCAAGGCCAGGCTGGATGTGGCTTCAAGCAACCTGGTCTAGTGGAAGGTGTCCCTGTCCATAGCAGGGGGGTTGAAACTAGATGGTCTTTAAGGTCCCTTCCAACCTAAACCATTCTATGATTCTACATTCAAAAGCATCAGTATCCAGATCTGAAGAGAGGGAAGGAATACGCTTGCCCTGGATCCAGAAGTCAATCCTGATTGATGCTGTAGAGCAAGACAGGCTAAGAATCAGACTGCTAATTAAAACAGAAACCAAATGACCAACCAACAAAACCTTTGTCTCAACAACACGGAAACTACATGAAGGCATATAGCAGTATATGGCTGCCATGTAATACTGATTTGGACAAAAAGCAATGCAGAGCTTACAAGAACTCATTCATCATCTTTTCCTGCATTAAAAAGTCATTAAAAGGCGTAAAAAGGAATCTTCTGCAGGCAGTAGAAGTAACAGGGAGGAGACTTGAGCACTCAAAAGCCAAACAACAATCCTACAGAATTTAGGACTTCATATCAAAATTAACATTAGGAAAACCTCATTAGAGATGCTAACAGACTCCAATGCGATACAGTCCTTTGACAAACAAGCCAGTTAATAACCTTATTTCATGACTAGAATTGTATCTTACCTTATATTCATCCATCCACACATGTGCCAGCCTCAGCGAGTTGTGAGCCATAGTGTCCTGTCCCCCTGGTGAACCATATGGACGCCTTTTACGGAAAATGTGTCCCACCCTGGAGCAGGGGATGATCAGAAGTCTACCACCACACATCCAGATCTGTCCATGCAAAAGCAGAACATACTTCATCATACGTATACTGACAAGGCTCACTGCCTCCTCCCCTTCTTCAGGGGATACTTAGGTAGGTTGATACATATGACAGGATTAGGTGTCAGCAATATTGTCCCAGGTCATGCTTTCTGAGAAGTCAAATTATTAGATCTTCAGGTTAGAAAAGGCTATTTGTGTCATATCATCACACTTGCCACATAACACCTCATGGCTTTCACAAACAAAAGTAAATTTTCTAAAATTCTATGCTCTAATGACCTATTAGAACACACTGAAATATATGGGCTGGGATTCAATTTACAGATTAAAATACCTAAATTTATTTACCTACACGAGAATTACAAGTCCACACTTCCACAACAGATAATGAAGATCATCAAGGGAGCCTGGAGAGCTTTTCAACTAAGTATAAGCACCTATTTTACACAGCTGTTTGTTTCTGTTCAGTATACGGTAACTCAGAAATACCGTTCACATTCAGATGCTACATTTAGGTGCCTTAATCCGGCTCCATTGTGCCCCCGATCTAGATTTCATTTACACTCTAATTCCATTTATTTTTTTAATTTCTTTTTAAGCTTCAGCTTCCAGCAAATTATCATCATTGGCCCTTTGTTGGACTAACGTGTTCTCCAATCTCAGAAAAATCTTCTCACATTAGCAGTTTATAACCAAGTCACTTTTAAAACTCCTCTTGGATAAGATAAAGACTAAACTTCTTTACAACTCTCCTCATGGAGACAGGGCTTCCAGACATTCTAAAGCTCTCTGATTATACTCCAATATTTCAAAGCCCTTTTTATTGAATTTGTGTATTACACAGTAACAATAATTTCCTCACATTCCATACACTTCTACTCAGATATCCAATAATTATATTTTGTACTGAAAACTTGAAAGATTTATTCAGTACACAGCCCCTTAGTCACTCAAATTTATGAAATGCTAGTTATTATTTTTGAGCTCTAATCTTGATTTCTGTAATGACCCAATTTGACAGATTTCTCTACTGTCCCAGTTTGACAGATTTCTCTGAAATTTTGGGGGTTCTGTGCTGCATTTGGGGTTTTTCATGTTAACTTCACTTTTTAATTCCCTTTTCATATTTGTCATGATAGCATATAATTTTCAGGTAGACTTGTCAAACCTGTTGATGAATCCACTTTAGAAAAGTGAAGAGGTAAACATGACATTGAGCACAATGAGTTTTTCTTTCAGTGGAGTGACAAGGGAGATAAAATATAAGCAGCCCACTGAAGTATCACATTCCAGTCTCCTGATGATGCCTTTCTCATTATTTTTCCAACCAAGCTGACTCCACTACAAGACTCTTCATTTAGTTACAATAAAATTTACATTTCCAGGCCCTCAAAAAGGAGGCTGAAGTGTCTGAAAAGCCCCATACATGTCTAAGGAAATATAATAAATTTACTTATTATCAACACTGCTGTAAGCCACACATCTTTTTAACCGACCTGTGAAATTCATTAGACATTACCTATAAACTCATTTCAGAAATTTGCAATTATTCTTTTCTTATGCTTCTCTATAGATACTATGAAATGCTCCACCAAACTAAAGAAAAAGCAACAAACATTTAACTACAGAGCTCAAAATTCTCTTTAATCTTCCCATTAAAACTTAATTTGAAGATTATTGTAAAGGCAGTTACTGCGCATGAAAGGCATCCTTCCTAGGAACAAAAGCACCAATTTCAGTGTGCAAATAGCTATTTCAGTGCTAAAGAAACTGTACATAGGGAAGAGAAGCAGCCAGACACTGAGGTTCATACTCCAATACACATAAAAGCTAGATTACCCGAAAAGATATTTCCAGATTTTCTCCTCCCCAGATGTCCATGCCACTGTCATACTGTCCAAGTTCATTAAAGTACTCACGATCCATGGCAAACAGGCCTCCAGCCATAGTAGGTGACCTAAAAAGGAACATTGAAAGAAGTCCATTTTCTTTTAGAGGAAAAAAAGCCAGTAATTTTAGCTGAATCTGCTAGTCCCAAAGCTTAACTTTAGACCTACATAATACAATTTAAATCCTGCAGACACTAGAAATTATCAGATCACATTTCTAGTCTCAAAACATTTTCAAAGGTAGATCTGTAAGGGGTATTTGTGATCTTTCATTATTCCAATACCTATAAACCATACTCCTTTGTATAGTAAACTTGAGGAAAAGGGATAGGACAGGGAAAGAGGAACAAAGTGGCTGTCTCTCTACAAAAAAACAAAACAAAAAATTGAAAAGTAAAAACTTGTGCAAGTTCGGAGTCCATCAAATTTTCTACAGCGAAACTCAGAAGCTGCCTTTAATTTGATGTATCTTTTGACATCATCTACCTGGACTTGTGCAAGGCATTTGACACTGTCCCGCATGACATCCTTGTCTCTAAATCGGAGAGACACAGATTTAACAGAGGGACCACTTGGTGGATAAGAAATTGGCTGGATGGCTGCACTCAAGGAGCTGCAGTCAACAGTTTGACGTCCAAGTGGCAAGCAGTGACAAGTGGTGTTCCTCAAGGGTTGGTACTGAGACCAGTATTATTTAACATCTTTGTTGGCAACATGGATGTTAGGACTGAGTGCACCCTCAGCAAGTTTCCTGATGACACCAAGCTGTGTGGAGCAGTCAACACGCTGGAGGGAAGGGAGGCCATCCAGAGGGACCTTGACAGGTGGGCCTGTACCAACCTCATGAAGTTCAACAAGGCCAAGTGCAAGGTCCTGCATGTGGGTCAGGGCAATCCCATGCACAAATACAGGTTGGGCAGAGAATGGATCGAGAGCAGCCCTGAGGAGAAGGACTTGGGGGTGTTGGTGGATGAGAAGCTCAACATGAGCTGGCAATGTCAGCAGCCCAGAAAGCCAACCGCATTCTGGGCTGCATCAAAAGAAGCGTGGCCAGCAGGTCAAGGGAGGCGATTCTGCTCCTCTACTCCACTCTCGTGAGACCCTACCTGGAGTACTGTGTCCAGCTCTGGAGCCCCCAACATAAGGAGGACATGGACCTGTTGGAGCGGGTCCAGGAGGGCCACAAAGATGATCAGAGGGCTGCAGCACCTCTGCTATGAGGACAGGCTGAGGGAGTTGGGCTTGTTCAGCCCGGAGAAGAGAACGTTCCAGGGAGACCTTCCAGTACTTAAGGGGGGCCTACAGAAAAGGTGGAGAGGGACCCTTCATCAGCGACTGTAGTGATAGGATGAGGGGGAATGGTTTTAAACTGGAAGAGGGTAGATTTAGATTAGATATTGGGAAGAAATTCTTTACTGTGAGGGTGGTGAGACACTGGAACAGGTCACCCAGGGAAGTTGTGAATGCTCCATCCCTGGAAGTGTTCAAGGCCAGGTTGGATGGGGCTTTGAGCAACCTGGTCTATGGAAGGTGTCCCTGCCCAGGGAAGGAGGGTTGGAACTAGATGATCTTTAAGGTCCCTTCCAACTCTAACCATTCTATGATTCTATGATTTACCAGAAGCTATTTCACCTACAGTTACAAATGTGTACACCTGCATACAAGTGTTCTCCCCTCTCTTACAGGGGCAAATTATACCAGACCAGGCTTCACTGGACTGCAGAAAGAGTAGAATCCAGAATACGTGTTACTTTCCCTTATAAAATTACATCAGGAAACAAGGTCCAAATTTAAATTATACAAGCCAGGAGGCTGCTAAAAGAAATGCTACTCTGTCTCATAGATAGAATTTAAATAACAGGAGCAGCGCTGTTTCATCATTGATGCAATGATCAGTTTATTGGTAAGTTATTTACAGTTTGTATATTTGCATAGACGTTCTCTTCAGGGTTTCCCAGTTTTTCACCTTGCCTTTGTGTTACTAGAATGGTGTTCTATTTTGTAAAAATTTGTATATAATCCCCATTGAAGAGTCTCTAGATTGAATTGCTACTGTATCACAAAGTTATAAGATGTGGATGCCCTAGAAGAGTATAAGAGTAAAAACACTACATAAATATATGATAGTAGGAACATACAATGGGCTGGGAACCGACCTTTTCTCATCCTTGTTAATAAAACCCTGTGATGAAACCAAACCTAAGTCTGTATTTTCTTGCTTGTTCTCACACAATTTCCTGCTACAGTTTCTGTCAATTTAAAACCTTGGTTGAAAGGCTGCTCTCAATTTTTCCATCCCTGACACCAAAATATTTCATTATGAAAGTCTCTACAACATAAAACGTTAAGACTTCCCATTTGAGGGAAAGCCATTTTCAAAGGTTAAATAGCAGTCTAGCTTCTTTTTCAAAGCAAGCAGACACCTCTAAGTAGGAAAAGTCACTTTCATACTCAGAAAATGTAATCTTTCTGTATGATTAGACTCTCATTAACTATAAAGTTCTCTACCTTTTCCATGGGAGTCTTCCTAAAAGTGAGTTGAAGGAATGCAACAACGGTGTTGAACACAGCAAGAACTCACCTTCAGGCATTCCTCAGATTAACTGTGAGAATAGTTCTTAACAGAATAAGGATTTTAAGACTTCCTATGCTGGTTCCCCATTCAGATTTTCCCAGACTGTCCTTTCCCTTCTAGCTTCAGAAACTGCCACAGTGACACTTTCCAAACAAGCCAGTCCAACTGTTAAGTAACTTAAGTTTCCTGGCTTCTCAGACCAAATCTTATGATGGGTAGATGTGGAAAGACTAACTGCAGAACTGTCAGTCCACAGTAGAGAACCTTGTGCTGGAACTGTTTGCGTCAGCTTGAAACAATCTTCATTTACAGTCCAAGAAAAGAAAAGGAAAGAGCGATGAGACTGCTCAATTTCTGATTCACTTTGCAAACCTTATAGAAGTACTGCATTCTATGCAAGGAGTCAGTTTGTAAAAAAAAAATAATAAAGTTCTTCCACCTCACAAACCTGAATTCTGTACTGAGATGGAGACCTGCAACTAGAAAAAGCACAATCAGCTTCTTGCCATTGCTCTACCAGCACTGGCCCTTCTCATGAATGGATTCAAACTGGGACAGCTTTCATTCTCATGTCTGAGCCATACATGTCTGCTACGAAAAAAAAAGATGTCTACTGACATCATTTTATAACAGTTACATGTCCAGTAGGAACCAGATATTGCCAGTTCTGTACAGGCAAGACAGCCGTCAATGGATAAAGATTAAGGAAGATAACTTTCAACTCCTAGTGTTAAGTTTTACCAAGACTTTTGTTTCAGAATGACTCTCAAGCAATTCAGATCACAAAAATAATATGGACAGGCTTCCTGCAGACAGTTTTAGGCATTTGCCACATTGTGCAAAAAGACAAGTAATATTTTAAAGATGGTTTTCACATCCATGTGTGTTCATTTAGGAAGCTTTATGACAAAATAATTGCTTGTTTGAGGAAAAATAGAAATGAAGTCTAAAGCAAAAAAATGATGTTGACATAGAAAATTACCATATGCTCTGATGTTCTCCCCCATCAGCTAGGAAACTACCTTCCTATTACCACAAAAACATATTTTCCCAATCTAGCAATTCTTTAGCATTTCATCACAGAAATTACAGAGCCTATATTAGTGGGATATGCAGGCTATTACTGGCACAAAGGTGGTTCTAAAAAAATCAACATTAAGCCAAATACATTGACAGACTGGAAACAAACATCAATACATAGCTCAAAAATGAAATTATTGGACAGATTTAATACAGAATAGCATAAGCTCTTTAAGACTTTTGTCTTTAGCAAAAGCTGCTGTTGTACAAGCATTCTCTAAAAGTACGCTTTCTTGACCTAAGAAGACAGATACATCTAATTCGTGATTAAATGCGAGAAATTGAACTGAAATAGGTAATAGCAACCAAAACTATTTCTAAGTAAAATAAACAAGTCGGATATTTGACAAGCTAGGCATCTGCTTCCAAAACTGCACACCCAGATACACTCCATAATGCTCAAGAAGTGCTTCTGATCGATCACCCATATGTTACACAGAGCTTCACACCACTTAGGAAGAACTTACTTGATTGGAGCAGTGGCTCCCTCGGGTCCTTCCAGTTCTGACAAAGGAACAAGATCCCACTTAAAGTGCAGCCCCCAGTTAAAACCTCCACGCACAACCGGGGAAGAGCTGTAGGTAAGCGTGTCAGCACTGATTATGTCAATCACAGGGCACACCACAGTCCTGCGATCTTCACTGATGGGAGTCAGCAGAGGTTGTAACCACATCTCGTTCACCTCACAGTGACTGTCAAGGAATACCAGCACTTGCCCTACAGAGGCCAAAGCACACAAAACACAAAGATCCATGGTACCATGAAACACACAAACACATATGCGATTACATCAGCAGCAGAGTATCAGCAGTATCCCCACCACCCTGTATAACAGAGGGGAAACACCATCTGCACTCGGAAATGCTGACAAGCCAGAGAATCCACAGGGATTAGTTCAGTCACAAAGGCAGAAGGTAGATCCTGGCTATTAACTCATTTAGCTATGAATCGCCCAAGTGGGCTGTTATTTGCTTTTCTTTGACAGGGTTTTATAGTCATCAGATTTTCTACCCAGATTCAACAGAGCTACTGTATTTTAAATGAAACCTCATAAGACCAGCACTCTAAGAGTCAGGAGGTGCATTTATCCTAATGCAGAGCACCTCCCATGCCTGAGTTAGGCTACAGAGATAGCCAAAGATGGCAGATATTAGGCTGGATGAATTATCCCCATGACAAAGCTGTTTTTGTCCACTGACTGTAATTGCCTTGGGCTCGCTTCATATAACACTTCAGCATCCATCCAGTTACTGTTGCAGCTAAGATCTGTGGATTTGAAACCAAGCCATTCTGATGAATTAATCTGCATTCAGCCATGACACAGGACACAGCATTTCAATTCCTGAATATAAAGTAACACAGAGCATCTCCCCGTTTCATTAGCTCTAGAGTGACTGTGCATTCATACCAGTTTAAAAGGAGAGTGAATGCCCTAAATGGGCATAGCCAAATCCACCAATATTAGACCAAGCAACACTTCAGTCCCATCAGTTTACATGGAGATTATCTGCCATGGTCAAAGAGTACAGTTTGAGCCATGAGAGACCTTCAGGCTCAGTTTGTCTAAAGTCATCTGAATTTTTATGGCACAACAAAAAAATTTATGTAATACTACAATAACATGGAAGAAATAGGAAAGAGCTTTCAAGAAAACAACTTAGAAACATACAAATACAACAAGTCACCCATTAACAGTCAGTATTTGACCGGGTTCAGGGGGAGGGGGGAAGACTCCAGCAGTTCAGAAAAATCAATAAAATTACTTAAAATTGCACTAACTCAAATGAATCCTAGCACAGCTTGGAAAGTGCAAGCACAATTTTCTCTCTGCGTTATGCCATTACAATGCTAATGAGTAAACACCAATTAAGAGACTATCTGCCACTCAAAATTATTTGAGAAAGTAGTGCATACTATCTCAGACACCAAAGAATTTAACCAGGAAACATATGTTAAAAGGCACTCAGTGTACATAAAGCACCAAATATTGTTTATCCCAATTAACACTCACTGCAACAACAGAAAAGCTTGTATGAGAAACATTACAATTAGATTGGTGAATTAGAAACCAGATTAGAGTTTACCTTAATAAGGAAGCAGATTGCCATTTCAGAGCGACAGTTTTCACATGAAACATGGATGTTCCTGAGACAACATTCTTTTAGGGCATGAATAGGGAAAATTCTACATTGCCTCACTAAATTTTGTCAAATACTGGTTTTGTTTTAGTATTTCACTGATCCACTCTAAAAAATGAACTCAAAAGCAAACTTCCACAGGAAGAAAAAAATACGTTTCAGACAAGGTTTAAAAGACACTCAAATTTGGCTCCAAATTTGCCAAGTCATTGTTTGAGTGACTTGAAAAAACATCTCCCTCTCTTACACAGCATAGATTTCCTAAAATTAATTACAAACTATAAAAACAGTGAATTTAGTACATCTACTCTATATTTACATATAAGCAAGTACCAAGTCCTCCTTGCTACATTCTCATTGAGAACAGAAAAACCTCAGGTGAGGACTAATTCAGTAAAGCTGTGAGGAAACACTGGAGAAAGCTTTATAAAGATCATGGTCAACTGCATGATGTAAACATTTAAATACACAGGTAATGTTAGTTAAGGTCTCCAATTGTCATTATACACTGAAGACACTTTGTGTAGCTTTTGTGACATAGGTTAATATAACAGCCAAAGATCAATGCAACTAACTCATTTCAAATAAATTGCTGAAATGTCTTTCCCCTAAGACAGCATTATCCCAAATCTTTCTTTCCTTGTGCTAAGTTGTGTAGCTTAGAACATGGCATGACATGCAGAGCCCCCAGAGTGGGCTAAAGCAATCACAGGTCAAACATTCAACATCTGAAAGAGCTGCACTACAGAAAGGGAAGTCACCCAGATAACATATGGTCAAAGTATGCAAGGAAAAGAGACACAAGAAAGTATACCTGTGGCATGAGAGGCTCCAATCATCCTTCCTCGAATCAAGCCTTCCCGCTTCTCATTTCTTACCAATTTTGTGGTTTTTGGAAGCTGAGTTTTAACATATTCACCCAAGTCTTTCTTCAAGTCAGCTTGAGAAAAGGAAAACAAAAGTTCAACAACAGGATGGAAATTGTGAAAGCTTTGTTTAACGTCCCAGGATGTTAAACTCAAAAAGGGCCAAAAACTTGATCAAAATCTACCCTGACATAGCACAGCTTTAAAATGAAAGTATCAAAAGGACCCACATCCTACACCTGCCCTCCAATTCCCATGGCCTTTTTTTTGTTGTTTTATTCTGACATTTTCCTATTAATTGCTTCACTTTTTCCTGCGGCATTGTGGAAACCCACATGGACAAAGCAGGTACATACCCAGCACTGAAAAGGGTGATAGACCATATGACTGGGCCTTCCACGGGGCACATTCCTGCTGATAAGCACTTCCTTGTATCTTCTCAACCAACTTTTTACGCGCTACCAGTGTCTCGGGTTTTATACTTAGCCTTGGTTTCCTGAATACAGTCTGGATTGTTATCTTTTCATTCTGTTTTCAAAGCCTTTCGTACAATATGACTCAAGCTAACTGGAACTACTAGACTCTATGCTAAAAGGAATTACTGCTGGTAAAAAAAAATCAAAATAAAAAGCACTGTACAAAGAAATAGCATTTCTCTTTCCACATTCTTCTCAGTGTGACTGTCATTTGCAGCAGAAGTAATGAAAGCCCTTTCACACAGGCAAATTATTTATATTACTGTGTTCCATACAATAAAACAAACACTGACACTTTTAAAAAGAAGCATGAAGACACCTTTCATTATCTGCACCTGCTTAGCTGCTACAATAGCTGATACAAAGAATGACAACTCAGTCTCAGGTGGTTGCTTTTCCAAAATCCAAAGGGATCAAAGACACTGCTGGCAAACATGTGCTTTTGAAGGAGAGCAAAGTTCACTGAAGTCTATAAGCACTATTGTAACTTAACTAACATCAGTGAGGATTCTAAGAGTAACACCACTGTCCCCAAGGACAGTGGTGTTCTAACATTAAAGTGGGCAGCAAGGTTTTACCATTGAAAAGATGGACACACGAAGACTGAAGTAATGGAAAAACGTAAGTTAATAAGCTTATGGAGATATAAAGAGGAATATAAAATGAGGAAGAAAAGCAAAAAGCAAGCTGAGACTTCACAGAAAACCTTGGTATATAGAGAGGCAGGCAGACTTTCAACAGAGGATAGGCTGGAATAAATATTATTATTCTGATGAATGTCAGTTCAAACATTAAAGTTGCTGTTACCAAGATTAAATGTCAAACGAATATATGTGGAAGCCAGAGTTGTAACCTTCAGGGAGTACAAGAACTTTCAGGCAGAAAGAGTGAAAAGGAAGTTCCCAGAAGCGACTCCAAATGTTAAGATCTCAGCCTTTGCACTGCAAGGCGGCATCATGGATCAAGAATGAGAAGGCACCACACAGCAAACGCAGTGCTAGAGAACATTCTAGGTCAAAGAAAAGTCTCTGGAGAGATGCAGACTGGATTCAATTGGGCCACAGGAATTCTCTCCCCTGGTCTTGAATGTAACATCATACGCCAGAGACAATAGGAAAGATTTTTTTGGAGAAAGTCTCCTAGAAAGTTGGTGCTACCTAAATGAGATACCCAAATAAGCAGGACAGAAGGATTTGCAAATCTAAAATAAACTAGTGCCTGAACCATTCACCTGGTGTATCATAGCAAGAGAAAGATAGTGTACAGCTGCAAAAAAAAAGTGCTAGTACAGAGCAGAATAGGTCAGTTATCAAACTCAGCACTTGGGGCAGATAAGGCTGCATGAAAGGACATACAATACAAGAGGAAATCGTCTTGCATGCACAATCTTCTGAAAACAGCAGAAGGAAGAAAAAAGGTCATGTCCATACTGGTAGCTAAACCAGGCTGACAACACAAGCTTGAGCAGCAGAATGTAAGAGCCAGTAGTACCCAATGGCTAACATGCTGTCAGAGTGCAGTTTTGACCTGGACAAACTAGCATTCTGCTGGAAACTGTGCCCAGCCATTGCCTGGGACTGAACATATCATGGACCATTCTCAATAGGCAGTTTAGTCTCAGACACCTTTTGGGGTTTTCATTGTTGATGAGTTTTTTGTGTGTCAGCTTCATGTTCACTGGTAAGACTGATCTCTTCTGACGTAACCTAAAAAATTGCTTTAAAACAGCCTCCCTGAGAAATTTTGCTCCAAGAATTGCTCTCTTTTAGCCAGCAGTCTCCAAAAATTACTTTAATTATTATCTTGCTCCATATCTATATAACAAAGGTGCCTCCAAACATGAGAAATCTAGGCTGAGCATCAGGGGTGTTATTTCAGAGTACTGAGTTGCAGACAATTTGCTCCTTTTCTGTTTTTCAGTCTCTTCTTCTGTGTAGAATGCCTCCAGTAACGGCCTTCAACATACCCTGTAGGCTGTTCCATAACAGGTAAAGCCTAAATCAGGGAGAAGGAGGCTGTACTAAAAAAAAGAAATCCTGCCTTGCAGCAAAGGGAAAGAAAAAAAATATAACAGTGGGCTCAACTGAGCCATGAAAATGCCTGCTTAGCTAGTAAGCCTGTTGATGACTGAATGTAAGAAGCTTTCTGAGGCAAAACTAGAGGCAAAGACCCAAGCTTTGCACAACAGCACTGACGTGCAGCAGAGGTCCTATATGTAAAGGTGAAGAAATAAGCAGAATTTCACCTAAGATACCATTTCAGGAAGTATGGAACATAGGGAAAATGAATTTAAAAAAATAAAAATAAAAAAATCAGAGTCATAGAGATTAAGCAATTTGGCCAAGCTCACATGAGATCCATGGCACAGCCAAAGTCTTTGTTCATTTCCTCAGTTACTAAACCAGCTTTGTTTTTCTTCAGCTGTAAAATTCCATCCGTTAAAATTAAGCAGCAGTGAAAACATCAGTAGTACCATCATCATCGAAAGCAGTAATCCTCTGTATAAACAGTATCTCCTCCCATCTTTGGCTTCAAAACATGTTCATTTGAAGCAGAAAGGCAAGAGTAGCTACTTGAATGCTTTGAACTTAATTTGGCCTTCGAATTAGCAAGACCAGAAGAGCAATGGTATTACTGCCTAAACACAGGCATTAATCAACCAAATGCCTTACTGTATTCAAAAAACTGATTTTTGAGGTAAGCTTAGTTCTGAATATGAAGGTTACGAAACTTTAAAACAACAAATTGCACAGAAGACTGTGTAGCAAAGAGTGCATATTGCTTCCAAAACACAAAACAATGAAACAAGCTTTTAAATATTACACATTCTTGTTAGCAAGGGACAGAGCGTTTGATCTTTGTTCTCTCCTGTATCTTAATATTTGATCTGACCTCAGAGAAATGAACTAGCTGCATAACAAGAGAATTTCGTTCTACATTATACATAACTAATCAGTCTCTTAGAGCAAGTGAGATCTTAACCCAGAAACCAAATGATGAGACCAAGGGAGCTAATTATATGTACTAAAAAAATATAATCTAAAAATCATTTTAAAAATGCAAAAAGTTGGACTTGTACAGAGGCAAGCAGGGATCTTGCACGATCCTGCTTGCAAGTACTGCTACACTGACACATTCCTCAACAGGCATTTCGCTTTCGAAGTGCCAAAACACTTGAATTGCATATCTGTCTTTTCCTTGTCCATCATTCGAGAGAAAAATGCCAAAGCATCAACCTTTCAACAGTAAAGCAATTCTGCAAGGTCTACCCCTCCAGGGCCCCTCCCAGACTGAGGGAGCAGAGGCTGCTCCACCAAGAGCCAGGGACAGCTACTCCTAGGGTGGCCACAAGAGGCTGTGCGAGAGCCACGCAGAGCCCTCCCAGCAAAGGCTGAGCTCCGATCCCAGCACGCCACCGGTCTGAAATGCTGAGCAAGTACAAAAAAAACCCTTGACGCTCTGTTTCCATAGTGCCACATCAACCTATTTGCAAGACCACAGCTGAGACTACGTGCATTCAATTCCTTTCAGATGCATTCACAGTTAGTATTGGCCCACAAAGTTTGTGGAAAGATCAGTGTAGTCTGCTCTGAGCACCAGAGCAGCCCAAGCGAGTGACTGTTAAAAACAACTGAACTATAAAAAACTGCTTAATCACCCCTTCTGCAAATACATACTCCTCATTATTAGCTTTGAAACCTGTTTTTGAATGTTAAAGTCGGTATGATACAAAGCTCATCAGTAAAATGGCACCAGTGTCCAAGGGGGTGTCATCTTGGGCTTCTCAGAACATCATGCACCTCTACTGGCTGGCACTTTTTGGAGATGGACTGCAGTCCAAATTGGTTTTGCATCATAGCTTACATGTTTTTATTTTGACCAGTCAATAAAGCACAGGAAGAGATAGGAAGGTCAAGAAGTGTAAGCACCAAACTAAGTATTACTGAAAGGTTCTCTCACCCAATTCACTGTTGTCATCCACCAAAATAATTTCGTGAAGCAGGTGTGCAGGAGTGCGATCCAGGACACTATGTACTGTGCGAAGCAGGGCAGAAAGTGCTTCATTGTAGAAACAGATAACAACACTAGCAGATGGCAGATCAGAAGGGTAGGACTTCTCTCTACACCTGCAAACAGAAATATAGTAGACATTCTGACATAAAAGTCAGTTTCTTTTCAGTGGTATTTCCATAGGGCTAGGTCACTACTGAAACTTCATAAATAACAAGCAAATATTAAATGTGAAGGAAGAAACTCTAACTTGAGCATAAAGAGCCCAGGCAAATAACATCTGTAGCAGGGCTCAGCATAGTAAGTTACTCTCCACATAACACAGACATAATTAACATTGTGACTTGTTAGAAAACAAACAATATGATGGATTGGGGTGGGAGTAAGAATGACAGATCCTTAAGACATAAACAAGAGAAAACTAAGGGCTTGTTTCAGCTGTCAAAATACTGTCTAGTACCTTCGGGTACCTCAGACATATAGAGGAATGGCAAATATGACATGAGGCCTACAAAAAACCCACAACTTTATTGGCCAGCTGCTGGAGATGATGTTGAATATCCCAGAATATCTCCAACGGTGCTAAATACCTGTTTAGAGAACCAAGGCTGGGATTCAGCCTGCAGATTAAGATGCTTAAATTTAGTCACTGCTGTCACTGGAGTCCAGATAGTGTTCAGCTCACCCAAAGGCTGACAAGTGCATTTTGTCAGCTGAAGAGCTCTTTATGCTCCATTAACTGTATTGAATGGATCTCTGCTAATTATAATAAAAGCAGAGACAACTGACTAACATGCAGCTATCTAAGTTTAAGCATCTTAATCTGCAAGCTGAATCCCACTCAAAGCAAATTTTGTCTCTACTTCTAACAGGGCACATTATCACAGATTAATGCCATCTGAAGATGCCAGGCATGAGGGAATCCAATAAAAATAAGAAACTACAAATGAAAACCCAGAAGTATACAAGAAAAGTCTTCATTGACTTGGAATGAACTTAGCTCTTGGGAGAGACGTTACAGCAAGTAAGATTGATTACATTTACGCACACCAGAGAAACCACTAGAAAAACAGATGCAACATTATTTATTTTTCAATTCAATGTTGAGGCTTTTTTGTTGTTGTTAGTGGTGGATCCCCCCCATGCATCAGATAGTTTATAGAAAAAAAAAATCTGCTTTTAATAAAAAGTATTCAGAGTAGTGCAATCCAGATATCAAGCAAGGACTTGAACTCAGGAACAGAGAGCCTTTGTCATCAGTCATTCTTCTATCTTCTGCTCTGTAGGCTTACAACAAATGTGAAATAGTACGTAAGGTGAAAATCTCTCATTAACTTGAACACTGAATTAACTTTCAAAGGTACCAAACAGAATTATAGCATCTCTCCCGGTACAGTACTGCGTATCTCAAACTGAAGCTTCAAAAAATACAAATATTGTAGCATGCTTTAAGTAACTGAGTACACAGCTAGCAAGATGAAAGAGATACAAGATGTGTAATCTGAGTACTGCTGGAAAGAAAGTTTGATTCCTAGGTCTTCTCCACATTGATTTTTGTTTAAAGTATTATTTTCATATCTTCTTTCTATCAAAATAGCTGTCTGCCAATCCTATTACTCACAAAAATTAAATTAATATAATAAAAGCTTGAATAAGTATATATCCAAGCTGGTTCTTCATTAGGCATTCTTAAACTGAATTAAGAATCAGGGAAAAAAAACCCTTTACTTTTAGGGAGTAGCAGTCTTTCTTTTTTCATGGAGCCTCGTTTCTGTGGGGCTTTACCTATCACATACCTTTTCCAGGTTGCAAAAAAAATTAGATCTCCAGAAACAATATTCAGTCAAAAAAGACAGAAGACAACAAAAAATAAAAATCCTGACCTCAAGCACTCTTGTTTAAATAGCTGAAAATCTGCCTTCAGTAACACAGGAGGCTGAAAGAGCATCTAACAGAAATGTAATACCAAAAATTTTAAATACTACATCAGGTATAATGTAAGTAACATGAAATTATACCATGTTCTCTCCAAAAATTAATACATACTTTGTATCTCTTGTATCAGGTACCTCCCTATGGTATCCCAGCCGATTACTGATAAGCATATTGAAAGCATGCTTCTGATAGCCCAAGTCTCTCACTTCCTGGTCTTCTTCATTAAAAATCATTCCTGCAAGAAAACATGCCAAGATCAGTTAACAGGCTCAAAAATATCCTTTAGAAACAACCAAAGACTGAAACGTATGCTTTAACCTCCTCTAAAACCCATTATGTTCTTCAAAAATCCCTCTGGTTTTGCAAAGTGTATTTTTGCGCAGCTATGTTACCCCTCACAAATAGGTAGTACTTATGAGTAGCCCTTGCAGCTATAATAAAATGAAATCATTCTCCAAAAACTGATGGCTCCATTGTGTTTATTGCCTCACCAGACACACTCCCTTCACTTACATGGCCTCTAATTCTTCACACCACCTAAAAACCAACATCAAAACAAGCAACAGAGGATGGACTGGCACACAATGCATCAGCATCTGTCCATACAGATGGAGAGTCTGTAATGGGATTTTGAAGGGAGAAAATACATTTACAACGGTAGAAAAACTTTCACAACAGCAGCTCCAATTTCATGCAGTTTTCTCCAGTCTGCAGTAACATAAAAATAGCTATGAAGAAACTGTAAACTTCTTGTTTATATCACCTTGGACTTTGACAGCAAGTAAAATAGCAACAGAGGTAGCTGTTTCTCTATTGATTATTTTAGCAGAAGCATCAACTGCTGCTGAGCACGGTGCAGTGAAGACAGCCACTGCTGGTATAAATAAGTACACTGCTAGAGGCCAGAGCTGAAATCCTCAACACCATCCTGCCTGCCTTGGCTCAGTGCCATGGGCTTCTCTGTTACTGAGCCATATACTCAGCAGTGTGAATAGAAACAAAATATTATCATAGAACCATTTAGGCTGGAAAAGACCTTTAAGATCATCAGGTCCAACCGTTAACCTAGCACTGCCAAGTCCACTACTAAACCATGTGGTGCTTCACTCAACTCTTCCACAGAAAAAAAGGAGGAAGAAGAGGTAGCCACCAGCTGTGTCTGCTAGCCACTTCTGCAACAATTCAGGCAGCAGAGCAATGACTTTTTATTGTCTCTGTTCTGCTGGCTGCACAGAATAAGATGCATATGTCCTATGCAGCTATTATCAAGCTACAGAGGCTATTTCATTGAAATTTCAGTACAAGAAGTGAGCAAGGATCATGTAATTTATCTCCTTCCACCCTGCCCATCAACTCCATATGGTTCAAAATCTCCAGAAAATAATTAACAAGGATTCCTCATTCACATGCTACCATACATCCAGGATATCTTTCATGGAATCATAGACTAATTTAGGTTGGAGGGGACATTTGGTCTAATCCCCTGCCCAAGCAGGTCCAACTAGATGAGGTTGCTCAGAGCATATTCAGTTAAGTTTTGAAAGCCTCCAATATCTCCAAGGACGGAGATTCTACAACCTCTTCATGTGCTTGTTGAAGCATTTGGCCACCAACACACTGAAAATGTTCTTCGTCTTATCTAATAGAAATACCCTCCTCGCTTTAATTTCTTCTCATAATCCCATGCACCTCCAGAAAAGTCTGGCTCCATCTTCCCTACAGCCTCCCATTAAGTTGCTGTTGACAGCAATAAAATCTCACCCCTTAGCCTTCTTTCTAAGGCAGAATAAACCCAGTCCTCTTAGCCTCTCTTCATACCTCGTGTTCTCCAGTTTTCAACAGCTATGCAAAAACCAGCTGAGCTCAAGCCCAGAGAAAATGAGATGGGTTAAAAAAAGTTCTGAAGCTTTCTTCCCTTTCAAACAAGTAGTCCTGGTTGGCCTTCAGAGCACAGCTGTGTCACTACCAGTTGTGTTTCAGCAAAGTCTACCCATAGGTACAAGCTGACCTTCTAGAGGGAATTCTGTGAATCCACATTCCCACCACTTACATTTCCCATCCTGTCACTTTCAGTCTTGAGTACAGTAACGGCAATGCAGCTGCACTATCAAACACCTCAAGGGTAGACAACTTGACATTTGTGCAGGAGCAAGTGGGAAGTGCTGGGCAGTGATATCTGCAAAAGATATACCCACAGCATGTCTTGTGGTGACTGACGCTATCATGCTTATGGAAATGTGTTCCCACTGTGGATAAGCTGCATCATGGGGCAGGAATGAGGTGGTGGAGTCTGACTCTGGAGACATCCAAAACCTGCCTGGATACCATCCTATGCAACCTGCTCTAGGTGACCCTGCTCTGGCAGGGGGGTTGGACTAGATGATCTCCAGAGGTCCCTTCCAACCCTGGTGATTCTGTCTGTTCACAGTGGCAGTGCCACTCTTCCAACATCAGCAGTCTAAAGGGGTAAGTCAGTCTTCCTTTGAACCATATGCATTTCCAAAGTAAGGTTTCCAGCTTGTTCAGTTCAGATACCCAGCTCAATCAGTCTTGCATACTCAGCACCACAGTAACAGAGTCAACTTGAAACATTTTCTTCACAGGAAGCACGAGCTTAAGAAACACAAACCAAATGTTTCATTCTACAATCCATCCATACCCAACCACTAACTACTTTTTTCTGATCTTCTAAATATAGATAACAGGGAGCACTAATATATTTAAAACATTCTCATGAAGAACAATATCCAAAAATGCATGCAAAAGTCTTGAAAGATTTCAGTTCAAGCAGCAAATAAAAGCCCTTGGAAAATAAGGGCTTTGCAACTGAAACATCAGTTTAGGTTTTACTTCGGCAGTGTTACGTGGCTCTCACAGATTAATTAAAAAAAGACACATTGTCCTACCAGATGACAGTTTGGTTTTGGCTATCATATGCCAACTTTCTTTTTTTCGCTTTGCGTGTTTATTACTGAGCCCTACCCTAGATAGACAGGAAGTCTTTTCCTGCAGCACCTGATCTAATTCTAACAGAGTGCCAGCCATCTTCTGATGATTCATGTAGAATTTATCCTGGCACTGTAATTCCCCTTGGCTTTCACCAACCAAACCAGTCACTTGGTTTGAAGATCAAGGGACTTCTCACTTAAAAAGCTCTGATTTCTTTCCTGGCCGATACTGAATAGCTGGAAAGAAACAGTCACCTCTGGACTGGCCTTCACCTCACTTGGCTCTCATGGTTTTTGCAGTGAACCGATAAACATTTAGTAACGCCACAGGGCAACGTGAATTGGCATTTTTCCTACATATTCACATAGGTCTAACGACCAACTCAGAAACTGAAGTTTGGTAACGTTCTATAAACTCCTGAAGCTGGTGATCCAGCACTCATCCAAAGTAATGACAGAGGACTTCATTCAGATATGAGTATTAAACTCCTGGCCATGAAGGGTACTATGCCATAATTCCCAAAGCAGCAGAGACTGGTACCACAACACTCAACACCTGCCTCCAGACTTAAAGAAAGTTTGCAGGCAAGTATGCAATGTACCTCAGTTTGCATATCTGTACGCAACAGCAAACACTAAGCTGTAAACAGTTAAATATACAAGCAGTTAAATATACAAAGCATTTTAGTTTGGAAGGCAAGTTTGGAAGACAAACCCAAGTCATCTCATTGATGAAAAATGCTCCAACGAAACACACAGATCTTTCTTGGTGCAAAGTAAGCAGGATTTGGCCCTAACCACTGTCATCTCAATAAATCTTTCATTGTAATTTGTCCCACACACATTTTTTGTAGATGGTTTCATACTCCATACTTCATTCTCCAAATCAATGGGTCCTCTTCATTGTGTATTGTTATCAAGCTATTTTTAATTACCGCATATGAGTAGAGTTTCTCCGTGTCCAACAAATTTCATGTATTTCAGCCCAGTCAACATCGGAGTAAGCATGAAACAAGCATACACTGAACCCTTCAAAAGTAAGAACTACACCTTGCTGTAATCCAGTCCTCCTCATTAGCACTTACACAACACAGCTGTAAATGTTAGGAATAGTGTATTTTGGATTAAACACAATCGAATAAATTTCAAGTAATTCCTAATGAAGAGAGCCACTAGTACCACCTGCATTTTAACAAACAAAACTACCTCATTACACAATTTTCCCTGCAATCCTTTAAAAAACAAACCTTAATATCTCATTTCTTCTACTGTTTTAATAATTTTGTCACCACCGCTGAAAACTGCTTACCCATTTCAGGAGAGAATTCTACTTCCCCCTTAACTGGGTCCTGGACATGATTTCCAAGAGGATGTCCTATCTTATTCTCTTTCTGTTGCAATTCAGGTATATGAACAGGCCCCCGTGTAAAACGAGGGTAGAATTTTTTTGGAAACGGCCTCTGAGGTTCCAGCCCCTTGACGGGCACATTCTTGAAGGACTGGTTCTCTTCACTGAAGTTGAAATAAACAAAGAGCAGAAGTGTCCAGGTCACAGATGTGAAAAGGCACCCATAGCAGAAATAGCGAAGTGTGACACTTCCCATTGTAGACTTAGCATCGTTGAGGACTCATTCTCAATTACCTGAAAGAGAGTGAAAGCACACATTTTGAGAGTGCTGCCTGTTACCTCATCAGGTCTATACATTAGGAAATGCATTCTATAGGTTGCTCTTCCATTAAGTGATTTTCGGAACTTTAAGCACATACCTTAAGAATGAAAACCCTTTTCTCTTTCCCATTCAAAAAATAAACATGACCAGTTTACAAAATCTGTGTAGATACTACTGCTTTAAAACATGAAGCAAACAATCACTAAGAGCCCAGTGACGCATCACAATTAAAGGTAAAAACGATAAATTTTTCCTCATAATAGTTATATAATTATCTCTCTTCCACAGCACCACATTCCTTGTATGCCTACATTCATTTAAACATATCACTATTTAACTAAATATACTACACACAGGGGACTGATTCTTCACAGAATCACAGAACGGTTAAGGTTGGAAGGGACCTCTGGAGGTCAACTTATCCAACCCTCTTGCTCAAGCAGAGCCACCTTGAGCCAGTTGCCCAAGAGTATGTCCAGACACGTCCATTTTTGTAGTTCAGTTCCTAACCTAAAGCATGGATTGAGAGAACACAGACTCAAAAAGCTACATAGTTCAGTCCTTCTTGCCCCAAACTTAAGAACAGCAACCATGAGCATCCCAGAAGTTGCAGAAATCACAGGGTGCAATTTAACAACACAAAGCACCAAGATAGTCACATTTACAGATACTCTACTCTGCAGAAAGAAAGGAAACGAATATGGGATAGAGAAAGAGCAAAAAGCTCCAAGGTCATTTACTGGGTTCCTGCAGGTCTCTGCACACTCCAGAAGAGCTTCCATACTCCCTGGAGGAGATGCCTACTTAGAGCTGGAAGGAAGCAGCCTAGAGTCTTACTTCAGGCACCCATCCACTAACACAATTTCCCCAAGCTATATTGAAAATTATTATCATAAGCAAATCCCTGAAGTGAAGCATATGAAGTCGGTGATAACATTTTATTTATGGCCCAGGAGAATCACGTAAACTTTCTGGAGTTTCTCAAATCTAAAAAAGGCTCCAAAAAAAACCCCCAAACTACACAGCTCAGTTCCCAAAACTGAGAAAAACCTTACTCAAAGAATTAGATTTCTCTCATCATTATCTAACTACAAGTTATCTGCATAGTAACAAAAAGTTAGAAAACTATTTAATCACCTTTTAATTAGCAAAACATTTGTTTTAAGAAATTAAAGTATTAGGGTAGGAGTCAAGGGTTTATGCTGATGCATTTTTCAGACTTCTCAAAAGTCGGAAACTACCAAAAGTGTTCAGGTCATCCTGGCAAAGAACGAACATTTATGAGTACAAACAGATTATTCCATTCTTAATATGGAAAACTACTAAACAGAGGTCAAAGGCGTTCATGATCCCAAAGAAACCTATAAAGATCCCACTTATTTTGGCAATGTAATTCTGAGTCCTAAGTGACTTGCATCCAAAAAGAATACATGTCAAAATTCAAGCTCACATTTCCCAGACTTCAGCCGGTCATGGTCTCCCTTCCAAAAATAAAATATCCACAAAGTAAAATCAAGCAAAAACCTGAAACGTCCTCAAAAATAATTTACCCATTATTCTTATCATGTCAAGCTCCCTCACTTCTGCAAGGCAACAACCTATGCAGCAGTTAAGCCCAAAGAGCTTAAAAAGGTCTTAAACAGGGTTTAAATCTCATACTGACCCTGTGCATACAGATGAATTGCATGCTCTATGAAACAGGCTCTTTCTCTAACACTGTCGCACAGAAATCTTGCCGCTCAACTGTAGGGCCATGAAATTCATCAGGCAACAAATGCTGTGGGGGTTGAAGCTAGCAGAATGGGTTTACCAGTTGGAGAGGTACAGACCACCAATCCCCAATGTCTTATTCCCTGTGTGAACAGTGGTCAGTGATCATAGCAAGGCAAATCCAGGCTCAGAAAAAGCATGCAAGGCTGCAAAGGAGCAAGATTAGATAAACAGTTATATCCTCTAATTATAATAATTCTTCTTGCCAGACAGTCTGCAGACAATTAATACTTATCCATAAAAGATGATCTGGGTCCTTGCCAGGGTTTTTTTGCACAGCCACAAGAAGGTCATCTGCTGTTAAGACTTGTCCAAGCCTAATACACTGCTCCTCAAAACCTGCTAGAGTTGTTTTTCCATTCACTATGGTAACACAGATGCACAATCCTAACATCATGGCATATGCACTTACATTGTGGAACAGAATTGGTCTAATGAGATAAAAATTACTGTAAAAGAGAAGGAACCTTTTCATTTCAGAGCTGTTTAAGGATACATCTGCACTGCAGCTTGCACAGGAAAACGAAAGATAACCCTTGCTATCTCAGGTAACAGCAGGAAGACAGGCATGCAGCAGAGCAGAATTCATCACGGACTAAGTATTTCCCCAGCTTCTTGCATCTTTTTTACAGCTCAGAGCTCCACCTTCCTGCTGTGCACTTCTAGCCATACTAAAGTTAAAAGTTTGCTGTGACTGACATCAGGCATACTCAGATTAAAGAGGAAGGGATAAATTAGTAATCACCAGAGTGAAAAGATTGCCTTCCGCCCCCTTCAGTCTCCAGAAAGCCCTCTGACCAGGCTGAAAGCACGCACTTGGTTACTGTTAGAAAGGCAACAAGTGCAAACCTGAGCGTGATGTTATTTCCACAGGCTCCTTGCTAGAGCAGAGCTGTTTCACCTTCTTTTCCCCTCCTTCACTGTTTTGCAGTTTTGTAGAAGGATACAAAGGTTGAAATACTGCATCTAAGTCAAATGACAGAACCTCCACAATGCAGAAAACTAGGCCCTTTCAATAGCTTGCTATTCAACCAAGACATTTGGTAATACATTTGGCAGGGAAATACAGACTCACTATTTTCTTTAAGTACCAAATGTTTTGTTAGACACTAACTTCTGAAGGCAGAATGGAAAAAATTTAAACCCTGCCTATGAAAAGCACATTGAGGCTTATTAGTTTACTTTATTCACCAACACATATGCATTCACACCACCACTGTCCTATGGATTTCCACCACTTCTACCATTTAAGCAGCCACAGAAGTCACAATTTGCGTCAGAGCCACACACTCCAGTTTTAGATTGACCATGACTTTGTACAGATGTGCTTTAGCAAAGAGGCCACAATAGATTTTCAAGTCCAAAGCAATGCCAGTCCTGCTTGGGACCTGCCCTGAGGAACCAAGAGAACCTTTCCAGCCCTATACTTTCATGCATACAAGGTACAATCACATCAATACATCTCCGCTTCTCCTCAATATACCAAGAAACAAGTATCCCTTCACTCATTTCAGCATGCCATGAAAAAATAACCACTTTGATACAAGCCAGAGGGAGGGAGGGCAGAATACTTCAGCTGGTCACAGGGACCCAGGAGGAAACACTCAGTTCACAGAGGCAGCCTCTTGGCCCTCGATTCTTACCTCATCCGTCTCCCTATCCATGACCTTCTTCTGCAAGCCATCTAGACACAGTGAATAAAAGCCTTACCCTGCCCAGACTCCTCTGCTCTCCAGTTCTGTGAAGTCTTCTAGGCAATGCACTTTGCCAGTTTAGCCAACAACTGTCTCTGACTGCCTGTGCATGGTCATGATACCCTGATGATTGTCTTAAACATCCATCCTCTCTCAGTTGGTTTCTCAAAGCAGGATTTTGAAACTTAGGCAAAGCCAAGCCATTCCTTCCCCCCCCCTCCTTTCTTTCCTCTTGCCTTTTTTTAAATGGAGACAAGCTGTTCCTGAATACAAGAGAGGCAAATGATATGCCTTTCAAATCCAAAGTATTAGTATCTTTCTCAGCCCTGATACATGCTGCATGAGAAAAACAGATTATATGTAATTTTTAACCCAACAGCCCTAAAGCTCTGCTAATGCAAGCAGAGCTAGAAGGTTTGAACAGTTAGGTAGAAACAACTTAAATCAAAAAAGCAGCATTGCATTATCCAGATAATAATATCAGTGAGCTCATAAGAATAGTTTTCACATATGCAATAAATTCAGTAAAACTGAGTGCAGTCACCACTAAATTGTGATTTAGACAGTATATTTAAAATCCATTTCTATTTATTTCCTCAAATGCATACAAAAATACTAATTGCCATTAAAAAAAAAATCTACAATTTAAACATTTCAAGAAGAGTTGTTTCATAATACAGTTCCTCAATTACTGGTAATTGAGACTAGGCTTGAAGGGTCTATTGTGTTTCTACCCTTCATTTCTGAAAAGCAACACAGCTGCCAAAAGTAAGTTTCCAAAATACCTCTAACAATTCTGTTTCCCAAAAACACATTTAGTGAAGAATGTCCAGAATGAACAGAAGACATTTCCTCTCCCTTGGACATATAGGAGCTTTCACAGCATATAATAAATGATAACACCTTGAACTATTTTACAAACATTCATTCACATACACAACATCCTAGTGATACATGGAGTTTATGGCTGTACACACTGGTATACTTTGGAATCCAGAGGTACTTTAACATGAAAAACACAAATCATTCAAGGTGGCAGCATCTCCTACGCCAGGAAATTACAATCCATTTTGGAGGCAACAGGGGTGACCAAGAAGGGGGGAAAAAAAAAATAAATATATTAGAAGCTGCCCCAATCAGCATCAACTCAGAAGAGACCAAGACTGAAAGGCACAGTATTCCACGAATTTCTAACCAAATATTCTGCCTTTCAGTCTCTCTCTTGTTGCTCTGTTTTGACTGTCATATATTTATTGCCTGATAGTTTTCAGTCTTTGGGAAAGCCTTCGAACTCAGTTTGCAGACCCACATGCCAGAAATGCCAAGAGTAAAATACTCCTCTCTAATTTCCATGAATTCCAGTACAGAAGTCTCAGTTCCTTGCACAAGTAGTAAATCATTGATATTTTTTTTTATTTTTTTTTTTTTAGGGAACTATAAAAGTTAAGTATTAGTAACTTACTGTCTCTGAAAGTCAATCAATTGCAAAGCTGAAAAAAAACCTCCAGGAGCCTACCTGCCAGATTTGAGCTTCAGTAATTACTGTGCCATACTACTTTCCATGTCGCACCAGCTTCTTGTAGCATCCTTACAACACCAGCATGACATTCATTTCATACATCAAACCCAGTAATATTTACATTCATTTAATAATTGGCCCAACAATGATACAACTCTGTTCTCCCAGACAGCCTGGGAGAGCTTGTCATTAGTAACCTGTGCAGCTCTAACACTGGCCCAATGTATTAGCCTTCAATATTTTTAATGAAAGAAAAAAAACACCAACCACATTTCACAATATTTTGGCTTAAAGAGCAAAAGTAGCTACAGGCTCTATGACCAGCCACTGCTTAAATACTGACATCTGCCTGGATTAACCTCAACAGTTTAGTAAACACACCGTATGACTAGATATTTCATGACTGTGCCAAAACTCATGTTTGTCAGAGGTCAAACAGAGGATCAGATTAGCCTCAAGATTTTTGAAATAGGAGTAAGAATTATTTAGGAAAACCTTAAAGTCTGCTTGTAGTTTTTCCAAGAACAGCTTTTCTTCTTAAAAAAAAAAAAAAAAAAAGAGCCAAACGAAAACAGAGGTACAACTCATACTACTCGGATTTCCTGCAAGACTGCCTGTGTATTTTGGACCTATGTTAAGGGAAGGAACAGATGTGTATAATCTTCATTTTTAAAGAGCATTCTAGTAAAAAATCATTAAACTAATTTTATCTTTCTACAGAATATTAGGATAATTTACTGCATGACCTTCTACAGACACTTTCAATTTTTGTTATTTATTTTGGGGGAAAGACCTCAAGATAAAGTAACACTACTTACAAATGCAATTTTGCTCTTTTAATAGCCTTAACTCTTTATATATTTCTTGGCGTCCAAGATGTTATGGCTACCATCGCTCTCCTTCCAAAGCAAGCATCAGCATGAACAGGCTTTCCTATATTCTTGTTGAATCACTAGCAAACAGCAGCATTAACAGCACGACGAAGAGAGGCTAGATTAGGAAGAAGTAGTACTCCAATAATACACTTATCACACAAACAGAAACGCCATTCACAGTAGCTTCTGCACTTTCATGAGAATTTTTTTTTTCCAGGCATCCTTTACATTGCAACCAGTCTTAAGGGAGAATCACAGAATAGACTAGCAAGATGAAAACGGGACACTTTAGGCAGCTTTTGTTTCAGACTCCAACATATGTCACCAGGAGCAACATCCATTGAACATACACTCAGACCAAAAGCCAGAGAGATTTCCAAATAAAAGCTTAGTGTTTCGTGTACTCCAGAATCTAAGTGCCAACGCAATTTAACTCCTTGTAAAAAAAACTCCCCTACTGGATTGTTTTAGCACTAAGTTGGATCTACCTGCCAGTTTGTTTTTAATTAAACACAACCATTAATTTTTGAACTTACAGAAGGGATGGGTTGTCGTACTTTATGAATTAAGTGGCTATTTTTGACACAATATAGGCAGGTAAAGACAGGTTGGGCTTACAGGAACCTACCTCATGACGTTCAGCAAGGACTAATGTTAAGTCCTGCACCTGGGACAAACTCCCTGGCCACTGACACAGCCTGGGGAACAGCTCTGCAGAGAAGGACCTGGGAGGTCTGGCTAAACATGAGCCAGCAGCATGACCTTGTAGCAAAGACAGCTGACAGCATATGGGCTTATCAAACAGGAGCACAGCCAGCTGACTGAGGGATGCAGTGACACCACCCCACGCAGCACTCAAGACCACAGGCATAGTACTGTACCCAGTTTGAGATTTGCCAGTACAAGACAGACATCAGTAAACTGGAAAGTGTTCAGTGGAAGGCCACCAAGATGGTCACAGGCTGGAACACTTGCCCTGTGAGAAGTTGAGGACACTGGGCTTCTTCAGCCTGCAGAAGAGACAGCTTTGGGGGGGACCTAATAGCAGCCTGCCACTATCAAGAAAACAGAACCAGGCTATTTAGTGAGGTGCAAGGTGGGAGAATGAAAGAGTTAAAAAAGACTAATACAACTCCAGTCACAGCAACCCTCATTCACAGAAATATACTGTGGACCACAGGCTGTCCTCTTGCATAAGATCAGTGTTCCCATTCATTTTAATGAGATGACATGCTAAGATCTATTTTTAATTAGTCTCTGTAAGTCACTTCTAAATGCAACTTTAAAAGCTGTGAGAGCGAACAGTTTAGTCATTTCAGCACAGCTATACAAATCCATGTCATACCACCTAAAAAATCCTCCTGGAAAGAATACAAAATTTTGATCAACACTTTACAGAAAAATAATCTTAAAATACCAATAACGTTCATTATACTTTATAGATAAAAAAGGCACATAGACAGACTAGTTGCATGGATTGTTGAAGACCTAAGAAACTCTATTATGAGTATATTAAGTCTGAAAAGCATGAAGTGTTTTAGGAAAAAATTAAAAATTCATCATCTTTATGTCTTTAGGTTCTCACCCCTCACTATTTTACCACTGTCAAATGACTCACTTATAAACTCAATTGTATTTCAGTTTTTGGACTTTAACCAGAGATGTCTAAATATTGCATACTATCATATTTAAGTCTGTGGACTGTATATTGAAACGCCTCCTCTAGAAACACAACTTTGCTTATCAAGCTTTTTTGGAATTTCTCAGCTCCAGTGAAAAAGCTTTTCTTAGCAGGCTGCCATACCAGAGTGAATACAAATACATTAACATTTTTGTAATAAAAATGTGAAGTTCCTTCTTTACCCACCTCCATTTCAAATGCTCCCTTAAAGAAATTTTAAAGTATCTTCTGCATTAACATCTTTCACTTCTTTGTCAACAACAAAACATACTAGTTTTTTCTCCTTACTGATAAAGGATACCTTTGTCCCCATATAATCCTCCTCTCCAACGAGTGAGAGTATTTCACAAGGGCTCTCATTTAAGGACACAATTCTAATGGAAAAAGCAGTTACAAGTTTTGGAAAGAAGAAGTTTCATAAGAGTCAGGATCCCATGTTAATAAACAACAGAAAAGAACACCAGTTTTAGTTACAACCAACATTGCTTCAAGAAAAGTAACTTAATAGTCCAGTCTGATTAGAGAAAGCAAGTACACTTGGATTAGAAACATGAGCTTACCAAAATCCTAGTGCTCAATACTGAGTAAATAAGTGCTATACAGTAGAAGGTTTCATGCTGCTGCAGTGTCCTCATTCCCCC
>VFFE01007800.1:371918-409272 GCA_008921705.1 Burhinus oedicnemus
GGGGGGGGGGGGGGGGGAGAAGAGATGAAACGTAGCACCAGAACTGAGTGAGGTTAAAACAAGTTACAGTTTAAATCCCCAAACTGCCTCCAATAGGAAAGTATTTAACTCATTCTAAACTGCTCAGAGTTCTTAACTCCTGTTACGTATCCCCACGCTATTAAGAAATGGCGCTATCTTAGAGATTTCCTCAATACATCATGTCCTAACTGAATTTTCTTGGTAGATGGCCGTTGGTAAAAAAAGTAGAACTGAAAGAAATACTAAAAGCAGGCATTGAATTGAATCCAATGTCCATTTGCATTTCTCATGTCCAGAAACAAAGGTCACTTGGAGTTTTTCACTCCAAGCTTTAGCACAGAGTCCACAGTATCCGTGACATTTGGAACAGCAGAGGTATGGGACTTCCATTTTTCCCAGTGAGGAATTTTTCTTCAGAAAGACCAAAAAACCCTGCAATCTTCTTGCTTTTGGATCCATTTTCTCAACAGAAGTTTGAAGTAATTTCTGTGCACAGGTTTCTCTCTACTTCTCTCATTTTCTCACTAATGTCTCCAGCCATTAATATAAGACAGGAGTCCTAATGATATACACCTACTACATGTACTCACTTCAACTCACTGACTGAACCAGGACACCTGTATAGTTATCAGATTGACCTGTGGAACATTCTGGTTGACCTATTTGCTTTGCTACAGATTTTGATGAGATCCTCTGCAACTCACTGTCTCAGCTCCCACCTATAAAAACTGAATGATGCGTTAAGGCAAATACATCAAAGGTTCTGAGGGCACAATAACCAGAGAGGATATAAATATCAAGAATTCTGGGTTAGAGCAGGAATAACTCATTCCTTCTGCTCCCCCAGCAAGCCTATTCCTAAATTATACTAGCAAACTCTTGTATAGGAAACATTCTCTCTTCTTCCTTTCCTTAACACAATACAGTAATACTACCAAAGTACCACCACTGCCGGTACAACCATACCTACAGATGAAGTCAATGAAAACACTTTCACTCACACATCTAAACTAAGCTATCAGTTTAATATAAGATTATCTTGCTAAATATTGTATTTGACAATGGGGTATGGAGTGTTCCAAATATGTAAGTAAACAGACCTTCTATTAGCATGCTTCTGAAAAAGAACATTTTTGTGGACATCCACTGTCGAAATACAAACATTTTACACTGTCTGTAAGGAGAGCAAACTTCTCTAAGTTGTGCCAAAAATCAATTTTTTTGTCTTTCGTTCCCTTCTACATGATCTGACAAACTCAATTCTCTCCTTATCCAAAGAAATCCCTTTGAGGAAAGAGTTGTGGACCACTCCTTTTCCATCCCCTGTTGGTCTCTTCTACTTATCTACTGCCAATGTTTCTAATGGGAAAACATACTCAAGATTTTGATGTTGAAATCAGGGACATTGCAACAGAACAGCAGATCAAAAATATATTTTCCCACTTCACTAGGAGCCATGCTTTCCAACACACTGCTAGCACAGAAGGTTAGCGTGCAATCCAAAACTTAGTCTTCTCTTGCTTCAAAGGCGATGAGTCTCAGCGCCTGCTGACGCAAGAGATAAGAGATTCATGTTAACTGACAAAATTAAGATATTCCAGGAAACAGAAAACTAATGCAAGCACTTCTGGAAAGCAAATTCACTAACAAATATGAGGGGTATCAACAGAGACAGTGACAATTTGATCTTGACATTACGCTTCAGGAATTAGGAAAACAGTCAAAATACCTACGAAGATTGATTCATAAGGAGTTGTGTATCAAAACAGGATAATTTCGTGCTTCCTGGAAAAGGATTTCTGCGTTAATTAAGGCCACCTCCAAGGTTTAATGCATCTAATTTAATCCTTGTCTGCACAAGAAAGTCTGTGTCATTTAGCCAAGCAATACTTGGACAGTTTTACATAAACTAAAAAGAAGACTTCTATGAACATGCTGCTAACATGCATTAAGTATTTGCTTAAATCAGTTTGGCACGCAGCAATCATTTACTGAGGTACCTTCTTTTTAGCATGCCTCTGCAAGTTTATTAGCTTAACCTGTCAATTTAAAACTCAACTTCTTCAATGGTGCTGTGTCTCATGGTTGAAATTAGGAATGACAAAAAGTTATTGCAGGTAAGCAGTTACCTCCCATCAGCCACTCTGCAACATTACTTCATCCACATACTCCTTCCCTCTTGTGCAGCAAGAGAAATTATTTTTGTCAAGGTAGCTTGCTCCATGGCAAGTGGGGTTAGAACACGCACACAACAGTGACTGTACCACAGCTGATAAGATATAACTTATCAGTCACGGCAAACCTTCAATCTCAGAAACGCAGAACTTTCAATGCCACTACTGCCACAAGAGAGAAAACCACAACAGCTCACCTGCCCCAAATTGAACTTAGAGCCAGCAAAGATGTCAAAATACCTACTTGTGAGCAGTATGGGGTAGCAGAGTCTAGACTCCTCCCTAGCCTGCATGCCTACTTCTTGCTCATACTACAAAGCATAAAGCAGGCAGTACAAAGTCCTGAGGTCCCCTGTATTAGGGGTTTCTAAGTAGTGCTAAGAGTGGAAAAGTTGATTCACCCCTGAGCACTGTATTTGTTTCAAACATGCAAAGTATCTGCATGAAGAAACCCTAGACTGCACAAGAAAGGGCTGAGATAGAGCATGTCACTCTTACAGACACTTCAATCCATACTCTACATTTTGGTAACACCATCAGTTGTTTAACCTATAGACGAAGCATATTTTCACATCTTGGTGAAGCAGTTCAGAAGTTCATACAACAAAACATTTGAAACTTCGTATACTTGAAGTCAACTTCCGATTGACACAGTATTATCAGCTTCCCAATTTCCCCCCTTTTTGTTGCAGTGTATTTCTAGTTTTCACAGAGTTTTCAAGTAAAGTATTTACTCGAATTATTACACAATGCTGACTCACATGAGAAACATGCTAGAGCACAGCTGAAGGATGTGGTGGATACTACCAACTCTTACATAAAATGAGCTGAACAAATGCATTTACTCATGCTGCTAAACACTGGCTTAACAGCCGAGGCCTTTATACTGACAGTACTTTATACATTAACACAGTAGCTGCAACAGCAGATGCATTCATCTCCATAAGCCACCATATGTTTTGAAAAGAAACCTTAGATAAGAATCAAGGCAGTTTATCTACCTCCCACACTCTAAAAGGGATTGAAACACACTTCACCTCTGTAATATTTTTTGAGAAAGAAAATAAGAACTAATTTCTGCACTTGAAACACATGAGCTTAGTTTTGCTCTTCCACAGCAATTAACAGACTTGTATTGCAGCACCTCTCCAAAATGAATGGTACTAAAGAAAATTACTTTAGGGATACCTGTAACTGTAATATTGCCTAGCCAGACAGATGGAACTGTTTAGAAAGTCGATAAACTGAACTGTCACAGACAGGAATGACTGTATTTTTTCAAAATTTTACCTTTTCCCTTCAGCTGGAAGTCTCTTCTTGCTTCTCTGCTTCAGTAATCAACACACAGCTGCCACACTGCCAAACTCCACCTGCCAGCTGCTCAGACCACAACCTTTTTATAGTACCTTCCAAGGTAATGTAACTAAAGAAAGAATGATCCTCCCTCTGTTCCTTTCATCCCCACAGTACCCTATTTTTTCTTGTTGGAAGATCCGAAATAGCCATTTTTACTGTCTGCCTAGATACTTGTAATCTCATCCATTTGACCCACAGTTCGCCCTGCTCCAAACACATGCCCTATAACTACCGTTAAAACTTCCGTTTCACTAGGATTTACTATCAGGAAGCATGTTTTGTATAGGCAAATTTTCAAAATACTAATAATTAATCTTTATTCCCCTTGCCACGCTGTTTCAGAGCTTTCTTCCTCATAAAAAGCTTGAATCACACCTGTTATCATCATTATGAAAATTATGAACAGATTCACCCATTCTCACAAACTACTGTCACACAGCAGCTTATCAGGAACTCTTTCTAGTTTTACTCCCATGCATAACGGAGTATCAATCTGCATCCTCTGAGACAAAGTGATTAGATAGCAGAAGACAGGCAACAGGCCCTGAAATCAGCAGTCAGAATCTCTTAAACCAGAACACGTCACATAGCCTGCTGGCTTCCTCATCCGAGGCAGAGAGATGAAGACGCATTAGAGCTGAAGTGTTACTTCTTTCCTTCCCTGCTGCAGAAGAGCTCCTAAAACTCTGCAGGAGCTTATCTTACCCAGAGATGAGTAAAAGCTTATGCAGAAGGCACGCAGTTTTTCAGAGACAGTTATACTGGGGGAGGCCAATTGCTTGTTAATCAAAAGCCTCTTATCTGGAACCACCTGGACCTTTATGCTGTTCTAAAATGAGGTCTAGAAATCCCAGCCGGACTACCTCACGTATGCAGAGGTTCTCTACAGGGTAGCAGGGCAGGGAGAGGTTGGTACCATCCTTTCCCGGGCACAGCCTGCACTTGGCTCAGCTTGAGCTAATCAGATATGTCTGGGAGCAGTTTCCTATTAAGATGAGATCCATACAAAGAAAAGAAAAAAAAAAAGCAGATGCTAGATCAGAAAGTACTCAAGAATATTTAATGTCACTTACAGACTACTCTTTCCAAGGAAGGACAGGAGGGATTTGATCTTATGTTGAAATACATTTTCCAGAAAAATAAAAAAAGCATATTGGCAGAGTGCTGATGATCCTGCCCACCTGCATAATTATTGTACTGGCATTAAGAGATTTCACCATTCCTTCAAACAGAAAGCAATACTCCAAATACACTAGACCAAAGAGATAAAGAACAGATTGTTTACAGAGCAGCAACAAAGCCAAGTCACGAGATTATTTTTTTCCTTTGGAAGAGGGGCTGCACTTTATATCTAGTTATACAATAAAGTTCTGTAAGGTCTACTGCAGCTGCCCTGCAATTGATATTGAAAATAAGTCAGGATACAGTTTGGCAGAGATGCTGCACTAGACAGCATTACTGTTTTAAGTAGTCTCAACGGCAGTTTTAAGGCTGACACCTATGAAGAAGAGAATGAAGGTGAAGCAGCTATCTGGAACGGTAGCTTCTGAACACAGGGTTTGTTTCCAGTGCCCTGCTAGAGCAGAGAAGAGTCCGACATGCTAAGCCCCCTGCCACCAGCAGCACCGAGCTTTCAGTTGCTTTCTCAGCTCAATCTGTTTTCATGCGAACAAGGGACCAGAGAACCTTTCTGTTGCCTGCCAAGTAACTTGGAGACAGTTAATTTGCTATCAGCATTTTCGGTTGCAGCCTTCCTTATAAGCTTTAACACACAAAAAAGGAAAAATACCACACAGCAATAGGAATTGACTAGAAGACCTGGAGACCAGCCATGTAGAATAACACATATTTGCTAAGAGGAAAAGGGAGCCTCAGTGTTGCAAAGTATATACTGAAAACCACAGGAACAAAAAACAAACAAAAAAAAAAAGAGAGAAACGGTTTAAAAATAAATTTCCCAGTTATAAAGATAAGAAAGCTTTAATACACCACGAGGTCAAACGGCCCTTCAAAAAGCAACGCCTGCCCTCACCCTGCAAACAAATCAATGAAAGGAGCAGCGCCAGCAAAACTAACACGTACAGATCCCTGCAGTTTGGGCTGACAGTTGCATAGTTTCAGCCTACCTGCCGGCGGGCTGCTGCTGCTCCTTCACATGCGTCTAAAGACTTTAGAAAAAAAGATGATAATAATTATGTCGCCTTCCATCCTATGTAGCACAACCCACCCCGGGCCCACGGTCTCTCCCCAGGGGAGCGCTGCTGGTCAGGTTAAACTAACGCGGCTGGGCTCACCCAGCAGCCCAACCAAGCTCAACCTTCCCGCTAGAAGCTCACACCGTTTATTTTAGCCAGAAACGGGGAAGCCCTGAACGTGACCCCGGCCTCTGCCAAACAGGAATCGCTGCCTCCGGGACAGGCTCCGCCGCGTCCCTCAGGGCGGGCGGGAAAACAGCAGGGACCGGCCTGATACAGCCGCCGACCCCGTCCCCTCACCCCCCAGGGCTGCCCCTCACACCGCCTCAACCGCCGGCCCCTCACCCCCCGGGGCTGCCCCTCACACCACCGCCGGCCCCCTCCCCTCACCCCCCGGCGCTGGTCCCCACACCGGAGCCGGTTCCCCCGCCGGGGCCGCCTCTCCTCACACCGCCACCACCGACACCCCGTCCCTCACGGCCCCAGAAGCGCCGCCGCTACCCCCGCACACACCGGGGCGACCCCTCACTCACCGGGGCGGCGGCGGCATCACCCCTCCGCCCGCCCCGTGCCCTCGGCGGCAGCGGCGGCGGTGCGCACCGCTCGCGCGCCGTGGACCCACGTGACCACTCCCGCCTCCGCCTCCTCCTTCTCCCCCCTCCCTCCCCGGCTGGCGCCGTCACGTGAGGAGGACGGGGCGCGGCCGCCATGACAGGCGAGGCGGGGTGGGCCTGAGAAGATGGCGAGCCCTGAGGGGGGAGAGTCGAGGGGCTGCGAGGCTCTTTCGTGAAGCTGTGGGAGGGTTCAAGGCTGGAGGGTTGTGGATGTACGGCCTTCAACCCCCCTTTTTCCCCTCAAAGTTGCTGTGAATCTGCCTATCCCTCTGGGCTTGCAAGGAGTTCCCTTCCAGCCCTCTGGAGATTAAAGCCCGTTCCAGTCCCCCGAGGAGACGTCTGCTTTGAGCTTCATGGTCTTAGGTGGCCCATGGAAGTACTTGCCCAGCAGCTCTAAAGGGGAGAAAAGAGTAGGTCAGACTGATGGAGGATGTCTGGGCCAACTAGCAACGTTTTCCTTGCCATGTAGTTTGAGTAGCTGGCGGGAATGTGGGGAACTGGTTTCTTCAGCAGGAAGGGGGAGATAGCTGAGGGAAGTCAACCATAACTAGCCTAAAATAACCTAAGCTTGGCAGTTAACATGCATCTATAGCGACAGGAGTCGACATCCTCACAGGTGGAGAGGTGTGAATCCTCCGATCTTTCATATGCAGAGTAAGTGATCTAACCACTGGCTTACTGGAAAAAAAGGGTGGTGGGGTAGCCTCACCACCGATCTATCTTCGTGTGGGACCTAACTTGACAGGTGTCCTTTTGGGAGGGGGAGTGAAGCTGGAAGGCATGTTGGGTTTGTAAACCCTGGTGAGGTTTAAGGATGAACTAAGTGACACATTTGTTCAGTATAGTCAGGACTGGGAGCTTTTTTGTGAATACCCTGATACAGAACTTGAGCTGCTGAGTGACACTTTGAAGATGGCACATTTTATTTTAGTAAAGTGGAAATTAAACAGGGTTGACACACGCAAGTCCATTCTTTGGTGGATACTGCCCCTGTTGTCCAGAGATTATGGCAAAGTGCTTTATCATAACACAAATAGAGCAGAATACAGAAATTGTCAAAAAGCTGTAGCTACAGCATTAAAGTACAGGGGGCAAAAAGGCAATATATAATCAGAAGATGCAGTGAGAGAAAAAGGAGTGACAGTCCGTGGAGGGGTTAGCAGGCAGCTGACAAGGAGGTAGCAGGGATTAAGATAAAAGTAATGTGTGCAGTTAAATGAGATAGCCACATCCCTATCAGACAGCTTTTCATAATACCTGTTTCATAATGGGTAAAACACAGCTTTGATCTCTCTCGTAATAATTTAGCCTCAGGACTATAGGTGTGTGTTAAGCTCTTTTAGGTAAAAGCAACCTCAGCACATACGCTATCTGCTTTCTGCAGAAGTATTATTGAAGTCCTTCTAATTTGGCCACTTCTTGCCTACGTTGTAATTCCAGGTATTTAATCTACCCAAATAGCTATTTTAGTTCTTATCAAAAAGAGTTTCCCTGGTGCTTGGATTATCATTTTATTAACAGAATTAATAAACGGCTACTTTTTAGTGTCATTTACTGTAAGGTCTTTGAGACGTGTTTCATTTCTCAAAATCCCTGATAATGATAATCTGCCCAGCCCAATTTCTTAATATACTCTATGATAACTTGTTAGTGTTAACTAATTGAACCCACTTCCTATGTGCTCACAGCAAAGGACTAGAACTCATAAAAGTGCTGACAAGAAGTCGTAACCCAAAGTAATTCTCTGTCAATATAGATTATGGTCAGAATTTGGGATCCATGTGTACTCAAGCACTGACATTTCATTTAATAAATGTTTCTGGTTTTGACACGTCTTGGACACAGAAATGACAAAAGAGAAAGGGACACTCTAAGCTACAAAAGATATTCTTTAAGTCCTGTCTCATTTCTTAGATTGGCTCTTCTACTTTGTGAAAAAGGAGGTGAATATCCCCAAACCCAAACAGAATTAATGTATATTATTTTCCTAAATCCAAATAATTCAGAACAAATTTCTCTAGCTAAAGGCTAGAGCTTATTGACCAGCTGTGACAGAGAAGACTGGAGGAAACTCCAAGTGTTCTTTCAATAACTGGGAGAACTAGCATTTGTTTCAGTGGTTTCCTTTTGTAACAGTTTGCCTATGGGCTGTCCATGAGTGAAGTCAGAGTCTGCACATCCCCTAGCAGAGTTTCTATGTGATTATGGCTTTGAATGGAATAAACAAGTCCTTGTAAGTGCTGGTCAGTTTATTTGGAATGTTTGAGGAAGCAGGGCTTTTACCTGGTTCCTCTCGGACTTTTCCTTCCTACTGTTACTTTTGCTGCATATCACTTAACGTGTTTTTTTGCCTGCTTTCCAGAAGAAAGACGGTCAAATAACAACTCAGAATATGTATATGGGTTTACCTGATCTGCTCTCTTTTCTCAAATACTTTTGAAATCTTGGGCAATACTTATCAAATTTGACAGTGGGTCGAGATCTCAAAGAGATTATATTCTAAATGGCTTTGCAAAAACAGATGTCTGAATAGAGGAGAGAGACTGTTATCCTCTACTGAAGAAAAGCCTGTAGAACAAGTTCATCCCACATACCCTTAAATTCTTTAGGAGCACTCAGGAAAGAATCCATGGAGCTGTTGTAGCTAGTCTATTGAAAACATCAGTTCTGTGCTTTGTAGTAGGTGAAAAAGCAAAAAAGATGCTAAATACATTAGGATAGGAATAAAGAATAATATGGGATACTGTTGTAAAATATTGTGCGGAATTCCCCCTAAAGCACCAAGGAAGGTATAGAGAAAAGCAATGAGCTGATCAGAGGTGTGGAATTTCTTCCTTAAAAAAAAAAAAAGATGAGTTTAAATATACTCGAATGGTTTAACTTGGAAAAGGACTATGAAGGAATGTGATAATGGCATAAAAATCTATTGTCATAGAGAAAGTGAATTCTGTGTTTCTTATATTCTTATAGCACAAGATTTAGGTGTCCTGAGTGACACTTCCAGGCAGTAAATTTAAAAGAAATAAAAGAAAGTATGTTTTTTCTTGAGTTACAATTGTAAATTGCTGCAACGTTATTGTAGGGGCCAAAAGTATAAATGTGCTCATGAGTGGATTAGAAATGGAAATGGAAAAAATGTCCATTGAGGCCTCTTAAACATAATGCTAATGCAGCTGCCAGCTCAGGAAATCTCCAAGTAAAGGGGAGGATTCAGCCAGCAGATTAAGACACCTAAATTTGGGTTTCAGTGTGTAGGTGTCTCCATGTGAACCAGATATCTAAGCTCCCTTTATACTCAGTAGAGAACTAATGTGGGATTTAGTTACATAAATGCAGGCATCAAATGCCGTTTTAGGCATTGTGGAGTTTTCTGCCTGGCCTCCTGCTCCAAGAAGAAGCAGGATTTCTACAAAGCCTGTCATATCTGAAGTCTCACATGGGAATCTTTGGTATCTCAGACCATCACAGTTGCCACTAAGCACCTATGGTTAGCAAGCTGAACCCTGCTCATAGTTGATACAGCAAGCTATTCAGATCACCTTAAGGTAGATATATCAGTGTATTTTGGACAGCTGAATAGCTCTCAGCTTCATTAACTGTATTGAGTCGTTGTCTATAGACTGTAGGAGGAGCTTCTATTCAGATGAAAACATCTGCATGGGGACAGAATGTCAGAATTTATAGGTTTTGCCAGGCTGTACCAGAGGGCATATTGCTTAGTTTTTTCATGCTATTTCCTCATGTTTCCTTAGCTAGTCAGATCTCCAAGTTGATTCAGCTGGGATTGATTTAGGGGAAGAATACAGGAGATTATCTATGAAAAACCTTCTTGAGATACTCAGATTTATTGGTAATGAGGATTGTGTGAAGATTTAGATTCACAGTGCATTGATGTGTAGTGACAGTTGGATGACTCCCTAAGTCTGTAAGATACCTGATGGCCAAGAGTTCTGGGGCAACCACAGATACTGCTGATGAAGCCACCAGAATGACAAATTCTTAAGCCATTAGATGCTGTAAATGAAAGGGGTTTTTTTTTTCACAAAAGTAAAGCAAAACTAATTTGGTTGATGACAGGCTTTACACCCTTCTGTGAATCAAACCAGTTAGATCTTGTTGGAGTAGCAGAACTTGCCTAAGAAGAATTTGGGCTACGATTCAGGTGAAAGAATTTAAAAAGAAAGATAACTAGAAAAGCCAGATGATAATTAGATGAGTTGTGGAAAGCAGAATCAGTTTTTTCCTCAATCTCTCACGCTGCAAATTATTTACATTTTCTAGTTGGAAAGACAAAACTTTTAGCACTAACGCTGTCCTCTTGGGCTGATGAAAGTTTTAACAAAACAAGTCAGCAAGCTCTAACTTTTTTTTTTTTGATATCTTAAAACAAACTATGAAGGAGAGTTTATGGTTTTAAAACTGCATTGGTCACCAGTTGTGCTGCTGCAGCAGCTGCAGTTCCCATTTGATATTTATTGACAGAATGCCTTGATAGTACAATAAATAATGAAGACTCCCTCTTAGCATCACTGCTCTTCAGAGAGCATTTGTACCTCTCAGATGTCCTGCTCTTCATGATGAGACAGAGACAAGAACAAACCTAGTACGATATAATGGGCAGGCCCTCTCCCTTTTCCCATACATGGGACACAGAGAAGATCTACCAACCAGCTAAATATATTAACATTAACCCATGGTAATGAAGCAAGAAAAAAGTTGTAGGGTGGAGTGCTGAACATATGTGATGTGTCCCTAAAATCTGCAGGAACATGAGGAAGACGCCAGTTGTGTGAGTGACAGACAGTGCTTGGGAGAATTCACAGATCTAAGGATCTTGCCTTGTTTTGCCTCAGCAAGGAGCTGCAGCACTGAGCGTACACAGAAGAACAGTATTGTCATGCTCTATTCGATTCCCTTCAACTTTTTTCCTTCAATTTTCAGCCCAATCTGTGTTACTCTTCTGTACTTCTTAACACCTCTCTTCTGATATTTTCTGTAGAATCTCTCCAGAACTGTGGAAAAACTGTGTTTTAGCTTTGAAGTGTTGCTGACAAAATTCCATCTGGTTTTGGTATTCAGAAGTTCTCACTCTTAAGATCTGGGACTGAGATGTTACATTTTCTGTCATTTCTTTTTATTGAAATGAAACATTCCTTGGAATCTGTGGAGGGAGGTAGTTGGCTAAACGTTTTGTCCAGTGTTGCTCAACTGTGCTCAGATCACTTCACAGGCTCAGGGTCTGGGCCAGCCTGGGCTGATTTCTTTTCCACTTTGGACTGTTTTGCAAAGTTTTGAGAGTGAAAACAATCCCATAAAACCCAGAAATCTCATAGTTGAATTGGCTTTTTCCCAATGAATTATATTAAAACTCTACCAAGAGTTTCCTTCCATCTTTGTTTCTCCTCCCAGATAAGAGGAGGAAAAAAGTTTATTTGCAGAAGAGGTCAGTCTGATTATCTTCTTTTTACAGATGTGGAAGCTAAAGCACAGAAAGATGAAGTTGTTTGTTCCAGATCATCCAACAGAGCAGTGGCAGACAAAAAATAGAACTGATTCCTTCAGTGCTTACTCTGTTGCATCACTCTGTCTTCCTGTTTTGAGGAAAATGTCTGAAATGTAATTTTCATAGGTAAGTATGTGAGAAAGATTCAGACTTCCTGAAGCATGGAAACCAAAACCTTTAGTTATGCCATGTAAACAGAGATTAGATAGAATTCAAACTGAGACAAAGACTCCAAGCCTGAGTTGTGGCACTTCTGTTGTACAGGTATCTTTTCGGTAATTCTTTCTCATAGCAGGTATAATCTTCCCAGTATCTTTCATCAAAAGATACCTCAGCCTCTAGCCCGTACCTGATGTACAACAGGATGCTAAGCCTTTATTTTATTTATTTTTTTCATACTACAGTTTCATTTTCTGAATTCGCAAGGATGGGGTTTCCACTTTCCTAGCACTGAGAAAAGCATAAAAAGTATGTATAACAAGCAAAGGATGATTATCTGGTAATATTCATAGTTTCATTTTAGCTCTATTTTCCCATTTATACAGAATTTACAGAATTATGCTGATTCATACCAAGCAGTTCCTGCTTTTCTGTAGCAATTTTACTATCTGTTGTAACTACAGAATCACAGGGCTTGTACTCCTTCTTCCGCCCCCTCCCCAATTTGTCATTCATCTCCTATTTCTGTAACCCATCCTAAAAAAGTTTCGCAACTTTACAGTTTTCATGAACAGCCAGACAACCATGTAGAAACTTCTATTCTAAATCATTCTCCTTTTTCAGAGGCCTGACATATATTAGCAGTGTAACTCAACTTTGTATTTTTTTTTCAAAGGAGAATATGTGAAATTCAGTAGTAGTTGTGTCCTATCTTATTATGCATACATGAGAAACTGAAGAGAAATCATAGTTTTATAACTAAGAGGACAAGAATTAGGAGACGCGACTCAAGGTGCTTCCTCCATAAATCTGGGTTTATTGCTTGATGTCTTCATTTATTATATACAGTATATTGATAAAACTCTTACCCCCACAACCTGTGTCTGTTTTATCTATTTAGACTAGAAGCACTTGTGGTCAAACACAGTTTCTTAATGGGCAATTATGGATCACTACAAACAAGGACACTTGACCTCTCTTAGGATTGATAGGCAAATCCAAAGCAAAACAAACAAACAAAATATCTCCATTAGCAACATATTCTTTGTTGCGTTACTAACTTGTGGTTTACCAGAGAAATGTGTTAGGGCAGGCTATCAAAAGCAGTGTTTCTAAAATGTAAGTTTTGGAAATGTCATAAACTTGATTTCAATAAGTGACAAAAACAAATTAGAAAATAAGTATTCTGATTGGCCTATAGAGAACACAAGAGCTGTGCAGCTACTTGTAAATTTACTCCTTATTTTAGCATTAAAAAAATTATATGATTGAAGAGCTCAAGATAATTTGGGAGCCTGTTAAAAAACCCTAATGCAAATAGCATGACCTTTGTGTTAATGATTATAGTGAAGGATTAATAGGCAATTAAATGAATGACTGGAGGAAACCATAGTTGCACTATCTGAAAATGTCAAGCTCTGAAAGAAGTATATTGCCTAAGGAAAATGGTGAAAATGGAAGCTAAATACTGCTAAAATTTGTCCTGGATAGGCGTTGTGCTGTAAAAGGGTATAGCAAGTCTGTGCAAGTTGTGAGATGCCCCCTGGTGTTATAAAGCTCATCCATTGTACATGGTCAGAGCAGGATAAAGCACCCGAAGTATTGACAGCGGATAAGGAAGTGTAAAACGTAAATGGAAGCTACAAAAATGCACAAAGCTGCAGAAGAGGGATTGGTAGCAATGCCATTTACAATAAGCAGAATTAGCTGTAAGCTGCTTAGTTTTAAGTAACATTTTCAGTAGCAGGAGTTAGAGCATGCTGTATGGTGGTGGAGATCCAGGTGGTGAAGGGATCAGCAGCATTTTGTGGAGGCTGTAGATGGAAGGGAGGCTTGGAGAGGCTTTGGAGAGCCACAGAGAGAGGAGTCTCCTTCTTCACCTAGATGTCTCTTCCGTAGCACTGTGAGGGTTATGGGATCCCCAGACCTGCCCTTGCAGCCATGTGTCTCCATTCACCACAAGCAACAATGTACTCTGTCTTCTTCCTACAGCAATTTTTACTTATTTGGGGATGCTAAGAAGAGGAAGGAGAAGCAGAGAGGGGACAGGAGAAAAGGAACTATTTCAGCAAAGGGGAAGGGAGGACTGGAAGGTGCTGAACGTTTGGCTCTTCTCCAAACCAAGTGGTGGTTCTAGATGCTAGCAAGTGGGGTTGGTTATCCAGGACTTTTCTGAAAATAAAGTCACACAAACCATGTGGACCTAAAAATGTATAGACAATAGCAGAATCAAAGGCAAGTGATTCTAAGAATTTGGGGGGAATTCCTACACTATAACATAGCTATTTATAACTGGATATTTAGTATTTGCAACTTTGTTTTGAGGATCTTCAGATGTCAAAACAAAAGTTGTTTGCTGCTTCATTCAAGCAGAAAGAGTATTATAAGCTATTTTCAATACTAAATGAATACCAAATCTCTAACCCGTTTGTATGTCCTTGTTATGGAAAAAAGAACATATCATTTTGTATCATTTAAAGAAAATACCAATGGTTTAGCCAGGTGTCTGATTTTAATGTCTACATATTTTGAAGATTTATTACTTATGAACATTTTGATTCTCTTGTGGATTAGATAAGTGCGATGGGGAAATGAGGAAATGAGGGCAAAATCCCTTTGAACAGATTGATATTGGTTGTAACAAAATTTGCAGCACTTCATCACATAAAAATTTGTTGCAAACCAGACAATCCTAGGGGTGTTCTTCTAGCCTTTGTTGCCAAAAGAAATAAGGTAAGAATTTCAGCTTTCATTGTAATGAAAGCCTCCAGCCCTTGTGGTCAGAGGAATAAAACCTTGAAGATTTGACATGTAAAATGGTGGCTCATCCTACAAGAGTCAAATTAAAAAATAATTAAAAAAAGAGAGAAAGTGAAATATCTAGTGTTTTTTAATAAAGCCGTTCTCCTGATTTTACAGAGACCAACTCCTGTTTTTGTTAGTGCTCAGGCTGGTAATACTGAGCATAAGTCCCAAATATGTCTTCTGGCACTGTACCAATTTGAGTTAAACCAAAATATATTACCCATTCTCCTAAATGCAAGCTTCTGCTATACCATATTATAGAACTGAGTTATCTGAGAGTTGCAAAGTAATACCAGATGGTGATTGTAGGTTGGCTGGAATTTGCGGTCTCTCTTGTCTTGCCACATGTTTCACCGCTTGGAAGCCTCTAAATTATATTGTTCAATTATTTGTCTCCTTGGCTCAGCATTCTGTTTCTTTAATTTTCTGGTTTAGTGCAATTCTTCATGCTTTCACTAGGTGGGTCCCCACAACAGTACACTGGGTAAGCAATTTGTTGGATAGCCTGAACACATATAGGTAAATGTATCTCCCAGTCAGTTTTATTACGACTTTCTTTGGTAGAAGTTCACTGCACCACGTGTTTCGATGTACAATTTAGTGATTTAAAAAACTGATTAGAGTTTTGGGAAGTTGTCATAAAAGGATTGGACTTGCTGATCTTCCTAGGGCTATTGCCTTTCTCACTTACCTATTTCAACTGGAAGTTAAAACTAATGTGCACTTCTTATAGCCAGTCAGGTACAATCCTGTCAAGTTTTGCAATTATATTACCTTTCAAAGGGTGATGCAAAGCTGGTTGGTTAGCAAAATTACATATATTCTTCTTTTCCAAAATCAAAAGTTAGTCATGTTTAATGCTTTGCAACTTTCCATACTAGTCAAAACAAAACAAAACAAAAAAATCTTTTTCCATGTGTGTTAGGTATTTACTGACTACACAAGAAAAGAAAGATGTTTTAGCTAAAATCTTCAGAAATTTTCTTTCCAAGTGTTTTATGACTATGTACTTATATTAAAAAGATTTACCCCCTAAACCTGACCAAGACAAAACCCAAACACAAAACTTCAGTTCTTTTCTATCCCATAATGCTCCATAGAGAAGATTAAGGAAAAAGAAGTAAGAAATTAACAATATTTTTTAATCTCCTATTAGAAAGCTAGTCTAACCCAATGGTGTGGTAGCATAAAAGCTCTTGAGCCCTTTGCAATGCCTTCTCCAGAGTCTTCTCACCAGAGTCTGAATATGATTCTTGCCTGGGGCAGCACCCATCTGTCACATCAACCTGGGAGAAAACTCTAAGTCAGGAACAGGGCAGCTCTTCACCCTGCTAATTTTTATAGTTAGAACTATATGGTCTCTAAAAGTCATGGTGCTCTGAATGAGGAGGCATGTAGCTTCTTTACTGTCTCAGGTTGTGTCTTCACCCTTCAAGAAAGGGGATCAATTAACCTGCCAGTAGCTCTATACTGTCATGTCCAGGCTGTTTCCGATGTTTTGGGTTGTACACTCAAAGCTAACACTCTTTATAGCGTAGTCTGTAGCATTGATTTAACTTAAGAATGGATAACTCTTACCTCTGGGGGGCTGATCTAAAGATATCTTTTCAATGCCTGCTTCTCGTATCTTGGCACCTATAGAAAGAAATTCAAGCCAGCCAATTTCAATTATTATGAGGTTTGGTTTTATTTTTTCTTCTTTTGTTCCCCCTCTTATCCAGGCTCATTAAACGAATCTGTTTCATCTGCTTATTTGACACAGTAAGACAATTAATGCAGAAGTCTAGCAAGAAGCACAAATTTTGATTAAACTAAAGCTTTTGTTTCATGTGATTTATGTTTAGAGGGCAAAGAAAGGTTTAGAAAATTCTTGCACTATGCATTACAAAGATAAACTGAAAACTAAAATTGATTGTTTCCTTGCTCAGTAACCAATTTACATTAAACAAAACTGATAATCATTATTGAGTATGTTTAAACTCAAAAAATCTTGGTCTGTCGGATAATTAATGCAAGACGAGAAAGGCTGTCACAGTACACAGGGGCATGGTAGTACTTAGTGTCAGAGATCTGGCTCAAAATTAATCCTCAGGAGTGACTATAACATCAGATTTCCTGGTTTTAGCAAGTAGGTAGATAGACTTTTCTGTCTATCTTTTCTGTTATACCCAAACTAGTTTTAATGGTCTCCATGTCTTCATTTTGACGGCAAGATCCCAAACTTGGAAAAAAATAGTTTCTATATTGTTTTAGTTTACTTATGTCTCTGAGTGATGGTTATGAGCTCCAACAGTTATTTCTTTCGTCATCAAGCTAGTATCAGTTACGCTCTAGGAATCCAGGCCAATGAGGAACAGTGAGAAATTCTGGTAAAACTTTGATTCAGATTTGGAAAGTTCTTGTGTGTCTGAGCCTGGGGACTTGATCTGGGTAGGGGTATCTCATGCTCTCCTAGATTAAAGTCACCCTTCTGCATCCCTGGGCAATTACACGAAGTGTAGTGGGAGTGCTCATCTTTTCTAATTCCAGAATTACAAACCACAAAGCCAGACATACTATATGAGGTTGGTCTGCTCACACTTGTCTGGCAGCATCATCTCCTCTGGGAAAATGGCAAAAGCAAATAGCAACTTGCCTGTTTGCATGTAGGCGTGATCCTCCTGAGAACATATAATTTGGCACCAGGCACAAGTGAAGTTCAAACATCCTCAAGCTATGAGTTGTTGACAACATCTCTCAGAATAGACATATAAACTATGTAAAGCAGTTTTGGTCCTGCCTTATCATGGCATTACCTTCAAAAACTGTAATGGTTCCCAAGTCACTAAGTCACCCGGGTTGGGGAAATATGCTTACAGGAAAGGGTGTTAACCACTTAACCTTTGCATCATCCGCCTTGACTGCAGGCAGAGGGTAACAACACTTACCAGCCTCATCAGGACCCTGGGACATGCAGAGCACGCTTAAACTTTTGTGTGCATTGATGAATGCTTATATATTGCTGCCCCGCAGTGGCTGTGTTTACAAAGGGTATTATAATCCTCACAATAAAGGCAATGGTAAACGTTTCAAAGACTAGCAATTTCTGAGTCAGGTTATTAGCTGTGCAAAACGGGCATTGTATTTAGACTGGTTCCCTGTTTACTACTCAGAATCTGAATGCAATTAAGCATAGCTGGTGGTGTCACACCTAGTGACGGACCTGTCCCTCCTTATAGGAGGTAGTGTAGAAGTGCCAAGTATCAATAGTGTAATGAAATCAGAGGGAGGTAAATATACCATATAAATATTCCAAGGCCTCTAGAGACTGAGAGTCAGCAAGCGAACCTTGGCTACAACACAGAAAATTTGAGAGTTGTTAATAAAGAGGATTAAAGTGGTAGGTATCCTCTGGGCTATAGCAGGATTTAACAAATGCCTGCGAATGCAGTGTTCAATAGGACTCCAAGGCAAAGCTCGACTGTAACTTGGAGTCCGCACAGAGGGAAAAGAGAAAGCAGTCCAGGATCGTGTTACTCATCTGATTGCAAAGGGCTCTGTTTTCAGCGCTGCCCCCAGGGCTTTACCTGATCTATCCAAATAGAAGATGTCTGCCCTTCCCACCCTGCAATCATTCATACATAAACAACTCTAAATACTTTTCTGACTGTTCTGCCAGTTTCAGCTCTTCTTGCTTATTCAGTGCCTGCTCTCCTGCCAAAACAACAAACTGAGCTCGTGTGGGTTGTGGTTGGGGGCAGAGGCGGTCTGCTCATTTCCTTTGTTTTTCACGTTTCTCTTTGGCCTTTCCTTGGGTAAAGTCCAAGGGATGGATCATTGCTGGTTCCATCATGATGCAGAAAGAACAGACATCACTTTTCAAACAATGACAGCTTTATGAAGCTTAGCAGTCTCAGCCAAAGTCTTGATGCTATCATCAGACATGTCTTTCTTCCCAGTCCCTGCAGGTGACTGCAGCTGGCAGCAGATCTTTTGACAGTCAGATTTTGTATGTTATCTCTTTTGGACCAAACCTTTAAATAATTGGACAGGAAGATCTGGGAAACAGATATGCTATTTCAAGGCATAAATAACATCGTGCTGAGTGCTGCAGAAAGCCTTTATTTAATTTAGTTCGATTTGGTTCAAACATGGTCATCTGGTTTGGCTTACAACCAGGATTTCTGTAGATTTATGCTCAGTTTCTTCTTATACCACCGTCATATACAAATCACTTCTCACTGTGCCTCCATTCCTCAGCTCCTCAGTAGGAATAAGATGTTCTTGACTTACAGGAAAGGGAAATAAGGAGTGATAGGAAGTAAATTTGTGAGATTTTCTGATTTTCTAGCAATAAAGATCCATATAAATAGTTGAAACACAGGACTGAAATGGCGAGAGTAGTTGCTACTAACAGCAGAGAAATGTGGAGACCATTGCTGGTACACCGCCATCAAATCACGTCATATAACAGTGAGATCCATCCCTGTGAAGAAAGCCAGACCATGCAAAGTAAAAACTATTTAAGCTGTCAGGGTTAAAGTGGAAACTAAGTTTTGTGTACTCTGTCTGACAATGTCACTGTGATGGTTTAAAGAAACCTAATTCTTCAGTTTGCTTATTGCCACTTGTGATGATTACTCAGAGCTTCATTTTAGGTCACAAAGTATTCTTGATAGTGATCAGCTTCACATTTTAATCTGCAGGTATTAGCCCGAGGCTATTTCTTTGCTTCTAACACACCAAAAGTATTTAGCTAAACAAAAAGAAAAGAACCTTGACAAAGTACATGCACATTCCCATTTGCTTTTTTTTATTCCCCCACCCTTTTTTACAAAGGGGCAGTTTCAGCTACCTGGCCTTTTCTGGAATGCAATCTGGGAGGTGATTTCATTTTTGCTGTGTAAAGAGGAATGGCACAATCCTAGCAGTGACAGCACCCTGCCAGCTAGTGCTGCCACCAGCATATCAGCAATAGCCATCAGTCTGAGGACTAGCAGTTCCCTAACAGCTATGGATCAGAGACAGCAAAGAAGCATTAAATGGTTTGACCTATGGCATTTTAGGATATTTGCTTGCTTCCCAGAAGTCTGGGAGGTTCTGGATTCCTTGGCGTCTGGTTGAGCCAGGGAGATAGATTAACTGAAGGACTCTTACTGTTTTGTCTTGGGTGAGGCCTTCCGAGCAGCCAGCTGTTTTATTTTGTGTATTGCACAAAAGGTTGCTTTAAATCTGTGTGTTCTAGGGATGAGGGGTTGGAAGCAGGAGGGTAAGCTGCAGGATATTTTTTTCCTTTACACACCAGTCTTTGCTAGCCAACATTGTTGGCAAAAGCAGGCAGAAGAGAGAATTTCCCTTACAGTAATAGTAATACACATTGCCCTGTCATGCGAAGTTTAAGCCAGAAGGGTCCAGTCCAATATGGTGCTAAGAGCCTGATTTTAAATTATTCACCTGCCTGTCCCTAGCTGCTACAGATTGCTCTTGGAGCACTATAATATGCTGAACAGTTCTGAAAGTCAGGATCCAAAAGTCTAATGCTGCAGCTGGACTAGAATTACCATGCTTTTGTGTACACAGTGAGCTCCACTGAATTCAGTGTGTTTCTCCATAAACAAAAAAGTTCACCTGGAATTAAATGCTTATCTGTTTGCAGATACTAGATCATTGGTGTCCTACGTGCTGTCCAGGAGAGAGCCCAAACAAAACCAAGAGAAACTGTAAGGTCACTGATATTTGTGTAAACCACACGACATGTGCTTTCTCAGATCATCCTTTTATAATGCAATATTCTTGTAACACAGTTCTTACTCTCTTCCACATTTGAAAGGACAAAAATTGTTGTGTTTTCTGCAGTGTATCCCTTCCTGCCAAAGCTGACTCAGAACAGAAGGAAAAGACAGCTTTGCTTTTCCAGCTATGGCTTTTTAAAACATTTTTGTTTGATTCTCTTGAGCTCCCAGAGAGTGTTTCATGGATATGTAGCATACTATGTTATTACTGCAGTGTATCTGTGTTAAATCCTTTATCATTCCACAGCCCTTTGAAATAGGGAAGACTTATAAGTCCTGGGTTACAAATGAGAAAATAGTCGCACAGAACTTAACCCCCGTAAGATTTCTCTTGGGCAGAATTCCCACATGGGAGGAGTCTGTTGCCTTCTTTGTTCTTGCCCTCAGACCACTAATGTCAGTGATGGTGAATGAACCATGTGGGATCTTGTCCATGCTGGGGACGGGGCACAAGCAGATATAACCTCACTTGCTGTAGCTCCCACTTACTTCAGTAAAAACTGTGAACACACAGTACTTTTGACAGGCAGGTCTTAAAGGATTTGGCAGTAGACATCTAACTGCTTGTAAGAAAATTGCCAGTGGACATCTCAGTTATTTTGCCACTTTTGTTTCTTCCTGACTGGAAGGTAGAGAATGCAGTACAATAATAGATACATCACCCAGTTTGGGGTACCAAGGAAGGCATTTGTGTGTAAGTCTTGACCTGTCTTTGTTTTCTTATGCAAACAATAATGAACAAAAATATAATTAATAAGCATATTAATAAGTTAATGATTAACTTACTTAACAATGTTGGCCTTCAGATTGCCGTTAGGAGGCATTTAAGCTAATACAGAGGTCTCAGAATTCTTATGCCAGGTTCCTTGCACACCTGTCTGTACTGATCAAATTCTTGAGGTTTTCCTCACAACTATTAAGAGATAGAAACTTTACTCTTTAATAGCATGAATGCATGTGTTATATGGCCAGGTTAAAGTCCATACTGCTAAAAGAAACTTAGGTATCTCAGGTTTCCAGGTTTATATGTAGTTTTTTTCTGATGCAACAGAATGAAAAACAAACTCATAAAGCATCCAAACTGCAGATGAATGCACTTTAAACCCCAAGACAATATAAACAGAAAAGTGTTTGCTGCACTCAGGCTTCTGTCCTAGATTTACCGAGACAGTTTCAAACTCTTTTTGGTTTTCCTGTCAAGTTTCTGGATCTAATTAGGTCTACCTGCATCTCACTAATGTATTACATGAGATATATAACAGTAGAGAATCTCATCAGTATCAATTGAGTTGTAATTTAGATTGTCAGCTTAAAAAATAGCATTGTAGTGGTGACCTTAAATCTCCAACCCCTTCGCTGCTTGCCAAGGAGACGTGGACTAAACCTTGCTAAGCAAGTGTTGCTTTTCACCCCAGGAACTTGTGCTGTCTGCCTGTGGCTCAGACCTTGCAGCTTAGTGGTAGGTCTCCCTTGTGACTTGTGGGAATCCCACAAGTGGTATGTGATAAGTATTCCAGGAGTTTGCCATTTACCCACCGAGTAATAGATTCATGGTGCTGAAAGGAGTACTGTATTCATGTCAGATGTATAGAATCTGCTTTACTACTAGCGAAGATTTAAGGATAAAACTGTAGTCAAGAACACAAGATTTTCAATAATGGAGAAAATTACAAAAAGATACAAGATGGGTCATTAAGATTATGTTTGGCAATAAGGCCCTGTCATAGTTGCTCCAACATCTCATCTAGTAAAAAGCTGAGAGACTGATTCATTTCTGCTGTCTGTATCAGACTTGGTTCACCCAGAAAACTTGAGAGCTCCATCTTTTATGTTCTAGTGATAAAAAGGTTACGTAGAGTCTCCTGGAACAGCTGTTCCAGCCTAAAACAGTGTCTTATCACCTACCCCTGGTAACACTTACCCTTCTTATCTCTTATGATAAGACACTCAGACTCACGTTAATGAAGGAGATCAGGTCATTTCTGTATGCTTCTCTCTTTAAAGTGCCTAATTTCTGTTTTACACTGTGATTAGAACGCATTCCTGGCTTCAGTTTTGAATTGGTGTTGTTTTGGTTTGGTTTTTTCCTTTACAGGTCCCTTCAGACAGGATGCTAAATTTTGCAAATAATAACTTATAAATATATAATGTGCGATTCATAAATAATAAATAAATATTATCATTCCATTTGAAAATGCAGCTGAAATGAGCTCATTTTTAGCAATGTAAGTGCAGTAGTTAAAGATAAATGGATGGCAAAACTAGGAATTGGAGTTTCTAGAAAGACAGTTTCAGGAACTCTTAGTTACAAGGGCCTTTTTCCTCCTGTGAGCTTCTCACGCCTCAGTTTAGCAAAGAGGTGGGCGAGTTTAGCCACTAGATATATTGAATGTACGCCTCAAGAGTTCTTTGGTTTTATGTGCAGGGTTGTTTATAGAAGTGTATGGTCTTCATAACTTTACACCTCTGGTGTAAACTTTTTCAGGTGTTTTTACCTCTGTAAGACTTTGAACTTTTGGTACAGAATAAATAGGGTCTCAGCACAGTATAATGACCTGTAATACAGTCCTCCTTGCATTAAAACTGCCTGTATCTGACACAACAGTACAAAGTTCAGGCAGTTTGTTGAAGGCTGAACTGGACTGTTCTGATACGATTTTCTTTATCTAATCAAAAGTCCTCCAATGAGCCAGGTGAGTCCAGACTGCTTCTTGTTCTCTGGTTCCTTGGCTCAGTCTGTCTTCAGGCTGCATGAGTCAGTTTGCTATTCTCTAGCTACCATTCTCTAATTTTCTGCCTATGTTTTCTCTGGTCATTTTTATCTGTGACTAGATGTTAGGAATATTTTGGTTTACAAAACTCTGACTTGCCTTAATCTGTCTCAGAATAAAACCTTTGTCTCTCACATTTTCCTAGTTCTGTATCTCAACATAGCCACAAATTTTTGATTGCTGTGTGTACTTTGCCTGGCCGTTTCGGGTCCCCTGCCACCTCATTTCCTATGCACAAAATCAGAGTAGACTTGTTTGCTGTTTCCCCACCTACCATTTCTACATCCTCAAAATGACGATTGTATATTAAATAGCAATTGCGTCTTCATGGGGATAGTCACAGCTGTGGTAGGTACTAGTAGCCTGAAAAAATGGGTTGTAAATTTGGCTCACTACATTTATTACATCTCTCTGATGTGAGAAGTGTTAGAATCAGTTTAAAAACATTATGGACAGTTCATCCAGACTAAAGTGAGGCTGATAGCTGCATGTCGAATGCCATCCTGGGACTGCTACAAAATGAAAATAATTTTCATGTTTAGCTCCTGTTGTATTTCTCATTATGTGTAGCTAATGGCTCATTTTTCTGAAAGGCCTCTCTTTGGTCAACTTACTTTCCAGCTGACCTTACAAGATTGCAATATGTGTCTGAAAAATCAATTAAAAAAGAACTGAAATACACTTCTATTATATATTAACATGTGTCCTTGTAAAGAAAGGCCATGATCTGGGTATGCAAAGGCTAATAATTGACGAACTTGTGGTGCCATAATATTTGTTCTATTTATTTTCTTTGCAGAAAGCATGCAAACACTTTGGAGGGACATTAAAAAAAAATTTGCAGGATACTCATACCAAATTTAAATAGGCACATTTTAAAATGTTGAGTAATGATTGTCAATGTTTATCACCAAGGGCTCCAAAACCTTTCTGTCTAACAAAAGAGAAAATGTAGATTTTATAGGTTAATGATAATACATGAAAAATAGGTTTACTTTGGCTCATTGTAAGACTACAAAAAAAGTTGAAGATTAATGTGATAAAGGCACATGAAAAGACTGGTTTGTGGTTTTGTGTTATTCACAAGAGACAAGTTCAGCATTTGATTTCAGGAAGTTTCTGAGGGCTCCACGAGGTGCTCAGCATTTACACAACTGTGTCTGCAAACCACTATAAAACTGAAGCTTAACTATGACATTAGACTTGGAGGAGAAGGTCTCAGTGACTTGCAGTGTTTGGGGGGGACAAAGAGCACAATGCATTCCTGTGTCAATACTAGCAGCAGAGGGCATGTAGCCTGGGACTCTCATGTCCAGTGGCAGCTGAGAACTAATTTGGCCTCCACCCTTGTTTGCCTTTCTTAACTTGTGTGCTTTTTTTTGTTATTCACTGATTATACTCCTTTTCTTCCAACTATAATTGCCTTGTACCCTGGAAGTATTTAACTTCCACAGATTTCATACCACAAGAGTATTTCTTCCCTAAAATACTTTGAGCTATTAAAAAAAATAATTTACTTTCATTACAGTAATCTTTACCAGGCTAATTGATATTTGGTTGAGAAGTCATTTTGAGTTGCTACACTCATGGTGGTGCCATACATTCTTTGGCTTCAGAGTACTTCCAGGAGATGCCAAGACCTCTGAAAAAGTCTTGTAATGTTCAGAACTATCTCCATTCTGTAGGACTGTGGTAAAATGAGTCACTCTTATCCTTTCCCAGTGAATTTTGGGAGAACTTACATTTCCGTCTGGCCAAGCACATATATTCTGGGCAAACTTCAGAAGATTTGGAGCATTTGACTAGTTTAGCTTCTATCCGCATTCTTCTAAGGGAAAAATGGTCTTTCACCCAAATGAGTAAATTCTTTCATTTCAGTTTATAACTCAAAATGAGCTTGATAGATGAGCTAATTTGTGGTGCTTTCAGCATAGGCTTTCTAGCGTGACAGTACCAAGATTTTAGGGTTACATTTTTTTTCTCTGAATAAGAGGTAAGCTGGGGGCTATATTTGAACAATATAATGATATAATGGCAGGTCAGACTCACTTGTGGTATCCAGCTGTGAATCTGACACTAATCTTTTGGTAGTCACACATTGTTGGGCCTGATTCTGAGATTAATATTTACATTCTGCATGGGAACGTATTCCAATCGCCTGTTATTACCCATATCGTATTGTATATAATCCCTTTCATTAATATATTGCAGTTGGGGTGTTTTTTCCCCCAGTTTCTCATTGAAAATCCATTCCAGACCTTGCTTGCTCTTAAATATAATAAGCTTCTAATTCCTGGACTAAATGCATGCATGCCTTTTTTTTATATATATATATATGTATAGGTATATATATTTGGGTTTGTATCAAGTTTAGATTTCAGCTTAATTGATTTGAGTTGGAGCTGAGAACACTTTCAGAGTCAGGTCGATGCTTTTTGAAAAGCTTATAAATCTGTAATTCTAGTGCTCTCCAGTTTTCTTTGAGGAGGAAGTACATGCTTCCTCCTGCCCAGCAATGCTTTGATACCAAGAGCTTTTTATTTGCTTAGAGCAATTCTTCAGTTTGGGGGGTTTGTTTTAAATTGGACTTTTGCGACTTGAAGTATCTGGTCTCTTGTAGTAGATATTAAAGAGAAAAACAGCATACACTACTCAGGTTCAACTTTGTTAGTAATTGCTTATCTAGAGGATAGATAATGAAGCAGCTTTACTGTGAAAAGAATTAATGAGAGACATAATTTTTTACAGATAAGAAAATGGTATCCTTCACTCAACATTATCATTGAAGCTGTAATTTTTTTGTGTGATTCAGTGATAAATATTTGTGTGAACTTTGAGATATACTTGCTAGGGTATTGGGATTTCCTCAGCTTCTCTTTTAGTGCTAATGAGCAGAATGTACTAAAACCATTTTTCCTGAAGTTGCCCTAATTTCATGGGGCATCTGTGTTCTGGTAGGACTAAGCCTTTTGCTAAGGGATTACTGTCAGATTCTGAAGAGATGAATGGGAAAAGTTGTCCCTTCATTTCCAAACAGCTTAAAATGAAATGTCCGAGTTTCCACTCCCAGGAGTCAAGTCTTGCTGCTGAGTTGAATAACAGCAAGCCTTAGGGATTTGAAGAATAGTGTAATTGTTAGTCCAAATACCAAAAAGCAAATTCTGAGTGTCAAGTGCCTAAGAGTGGCATCTGAGTAACAAATCTGAATTAAATCAAACACATTGTACCAAGTACTTTGCGTTTTATTTTGGCAGTGGGATAATATTTGTTTAATATGGATCCTGAAGTCCTGATAAAAGCAAAACTTCCGTTATGATAAGATTGTGGGATTAGCCCCAACTTTAGTAATTAATGGCCTGCTTCCAGCAAAAACTATCAACAGTTTTTCCTCACTAGAAAATATAGTTACCTTGGGGCCAATTTTGTATGGAATGCTTGAGACTGGTTTGAGATATATGTGCCACATATGCACATATGTTTATGTCTGCATATTAGCAATTCTGTATCTTTACTTTGGCATTGCCTTTAATATAAAATTAGACTTGTTTGTGGTGATTTTTACATATGGATGGTTCTCCTATATTCTGAATTAGTTATACATTATTTAATTACTTTTGTAGTATATGCTAGCGAAAATACAGCTGTTTCAGTTCTGATTTGGAGTTCCCAGGCACAGAACGCTTGGCATTATAATCTCCTAGATATTAACTATCAGTTCAGGTATTCATAATTCTGAATAACTGATAATTCTACTATCAGTTCAGATAACAGAATAATGCTTGGTAGAGCTTATGACTGTGCAATAAAAAAAAATCTTCCACATGATCAGCCTCATGCCATCAGGAGAAGTGTTGATGGGCAGGAAGAAATTTGACAGGAGAATGACTGTTCTCTCCCTCCTTTCACCCAAGCTGTTGTGGTCCCATAACAGCTTACCAGGACACACTGGAGTAGAGCACCAAGACTCTTGGGACCCCCTCACCTCATGATCATCTCCCAGTGGAAATGGGTTTTGTGTGGACCACAGTAAATGCTGGGTCATAATGAAAATATTTCATTCAGCTTAGAGAGTCTCCCACATTTCCCACCTACATTTTTATGTATAGCAGAAAATAAAAGAAAATAAATTTATATTTAAAAGAAGACCGTCAGTTCCAGGTTATATATTTCCTGTCATCTGGAAGCTTGCAGAGATGCTCGCAGAAACAGATGCAGAAGTTGTTTGCATCTCACCTGATACAGGACACTAATTTTCTTGTTTCGACCTTCTTCCTGCTATTCATTCTCGCCCAGTAGGTAGGTTCTGTTCCTCTCCTGAAAGTGTTTGCTGATTTTAGTCTTCTGTCATACAGCAGTACCACTTTTTCACACTAGGAGCTCTGCTTTTTCACAGGATTTCAGTAGTTCATGACATTAAGCATTGCCAGATCTAGTGGCTCTGTGAATAGGGAAGGGCGCTGGAAGAGGAGAAGAAGAGTTTGCTTGGCCTCAGTGCGATCATGCCACCACGTGCAAGTGTACTGTATTAGTGATGCTAAGGGGATGCTACAGTCCTTTCAGGCATTTAACTTTCCACCAGTTCACCTGCTAAATAAACACGTGATGATCTTTGTCTCTAAATTATGGCTCAAGTGCATGCACCCTTCTCGGATTTGCTGTTAGTCTGTAGGTGGGAAGCTGTCAGGGCTGGCATCAGGATGTTTTAGGACTTTATTACTACTCTTCACATGCTATTTTGAAAGATTTTTACCAAGAAGCTGCTTTTCTTTCAGTCTGCTTGGCAGCTGTCTGTCACATATTCCAGCTGGGAGAGCTTTCTGTGTTGATTCTTGGACAGTTTTCTTCCCCGCACCTGACCCTGTCGCTCACCCTTGGAATTGTGACTTCCTTGCTCCATAGAAGGGGATATGACCTTGACATCTGTTGTTTCCAAGCAGATCTTTTGTATCTTATCCCTTCATGATTCCTGCAGGCAATTGCACTGGATCAATATTTCCTGTTGTCTTCCACACTTTCCCAGCACTTTGTTTGAGCTTCTGACCATGTCCTCATTGACTAAAACAAGAGATATTCCTGCTGGTTGCTTCTGTTTGTTTGACTCTGTAAACTGATTGCCAAACAAGGAGTAAACAGCACAAATGGGGAAGTCAATTTGACTTAAAATAACATGAATTCAAGACTCTGCTCTCCCCGCAGCACTGAGTACCCAGAGAGCTGGGAAGACTGACTACTTTCAATTAAGTTGGCCCAAAATGGGGACCTATCAGTTACCAGTTACAAAGGTAAGAACTTTTTTTCGTGTTGGTTTTCTTTTCATTTTACAAAGGACATTCAGTAGAAAATACTCTGATTGCATGGCCAGCATACCTCTGAGGATTCATGTTACCTGTACCTTGTGCCTTTCATATGTTATTTCATGCCCTACCTAGGACATTACAACTATAACCTCTTCATCAGTGACAGAACACAATCAGTCAATGATTTTTTTTTGGTTTTGTGTTCTATCTTCAACACCTAGAATTTCTCCTTGAGCCATTCCTTTTCTTTAACTTGCTTTGTATCCTACATGTATCTACTGAGTTTATACACATCTCTAGTGTTAGCCTTTCATTTTTCATTTAAGAGTCTGAAGTCCAGGTACTTTGCATAATAAGACATAATCAAAATTTTAATCGAGCAAAAAATTAATAATCTCAATGAAGCTACACTGAATCACACTAACTAGCATCTGTCAGGAGCTCTTTGGATCCAGGGTGGGGAGAACCTTGATGTTCTAGGGTCATCTCTAGACATTCGTTCCTTCTAACACTCTTTTGATAAGATTTTAAACCATCATCTTATGAAAAATGATACAGTTATTTTGAGATATTTCAAAACAGAAGTTCTTCCTGATGTGAAATTATATTACTGTAAATCTTCCCATACTGTCATTTTCACCATTTTCTAACACTGTTTGAGAGATTTAAAGCTATTCTCCTGGCTTTAGAATGTCAGACTGAGTTGAAAAATGAAATGTGTTAAATCTGTGCTTGCTACGTTATAAATACATACTTCTTTTGGAATTCCATTGTTGCTATGGTAATGCGCAATCTGCAGTCTTTAACTGGATGTATCCATTGCCATTCATGTGTCAGAATGATGTGCTAATAATTATGACCCTTGCTACCTTCAGCATTATACACCTCGGCGCAATGTTAAGAGCATTCCTCCTTGTATTGCTCATTTTCTGCTGAAAACAGTAGTAGTATAGTAGGACATTGTGTTTGACTCTTCCAATGGAAGCGGTCTGTTGACAGGCCTTGAAAAGACCAAGGGGCAACTTCATTTTTGTTTGCAGAGAGCCCAGGCATGCAGGGGAGCCAGGATCTGACATTCCATCCTCTTGGCACAGGTCCAGGATACAGACCTCAGATGGCTTTCTTGCCCTGAGGCCAGCTGGTACAGCAAGGCTTGTAATAAACCTCTGAGACAGAGCAGCCATGTCCAAGCTTCCTACTGGGAATGATCCCTGACTGGTGTTAATTCCTGAACCATGCCTTGGCAGTGTCTTGGAGAGCTGTAGTTGGCCTGAGTCAAAACTCTGCAGACACTATGAACAATTTAACAATATGGGCAGTGGCAGGACAGTGGTCATGCCCATGCCCTGACACTGTTTGGTTTGCAGGTGTAGATGAAAGTAGTATTTCTGAGCAACCTTTCTAACATGTCACCTTCTGTTCTGTGGAGGTGGTATCTTGGATCTGCATTAATGCACCCTTCACACCTGCTCATCAGGCTTGCCTGTGCTCATCATGCATGGAGAAGCATAAAACAATCTGCAGCACTTCAATTAGACAGAATAGCTATCTGGGGATTAAATAATGTGTTGGCACTGTTGCAAGCAAGACTAATTTGGAAAGGCTGTGCTCTTAGTACAAAAGAAATACAATTTACTTATGAAAGCAAGAACTTGCCATTCACCTCTCCTGCTTTTCTGATGTTTGGATCTTGTTGGACGCATGTTGTGATATCCATAGGTCCTGCCAAGCCGTGTAGGCAAGCAAGGTCTCAGTGTGTATTCTGATCCTCTGGAAGCCATTGTGCAGATGCACTTTCATATCGTTCTGTGGTTTCTTCCTTTTTTATTCACTCCTCTGTCTCATCCATAAATTATCATCTTCTCATTGGTTCTTCACACATAATGTGATTTCTGGTGCTCCGCTGTTACTAGTTAATACTGTGTGAGAAAACACATTTGAATCATTTTATGCAGAAAATACACTTGGTAAGTGTAATTTTGCTTTCCCTAAACAGAGCCTAGCCACTGGCCTTGGGTGGAGGTCAAGTGGAGGAACAGGTATGTTCTGGGACACCTTGCCACCAATACTTTGCAGCATAATAAATTTGAAGATGAACACGCAAAAAGTATTTTCATTGCAATCTTATAGACCATCCTGGAATTGACTGCTTATGCTTGCTTTTGGAAACCTCACTTCTTTTTACATCTGCACCACCAAGCTGTAACAGGCTGATGTTTTGAGGCAGTCTCACCCGGTTTGCTCCAGAAGGAAAGCGTTGTTAGTGCCTGCTGTACTGTCTGAGGCCCAACACACTCTATGCCAAGGAATAAATTCTGAGATTATTGCACAGAGAAGGCTCACAGAAAGTGTGTTTGTAATTCTTCAGTTCTCTGAATTCTTCCCAATTCATGGGGAACAACATGGAAATATTTTCTGATTTTTACTGCTGAAAACACTTTTTGTTCTTGTGCCCACACATATCTGGTAGAACTATGTCTCTGCCTCCTTTAAATGCTCTTTTAGCTAATGTACGGCATTACCGCATACTGTTGGAAAAGAAAATGAAAAGCAAACTCCCCTTGAAGCCTATTTGTACTTCTGTGTTTGCAGGACTGACAAAAATCGTGCTATATGGGAAATGAGTATCTTTCAACTGGTTTTGCATATAATTTGCTATATTAAATTTTGATTGAGGTTATCTGTCTAACTTGTAGGCCTATATATGCAAATCAAAAGCACTAAGTATTGTGTCTGGCTAAGAGCCAGAAAGTCTGAATCACAATCAGTAGAAAATACAAAAGAAATTTTCCTGTATCAATAAGGAGGAAATTAGATGCTTTACAGGGCTTTGTCCATTTCTCCTGTGATTCTTCAGTACTAAGAAAACTTGAGGCTGAACGGCATCATTCCAGTCAATGGAAATCTTTTTGTATACAGAAATCAATATATGAAAAAAATATTATTTATCTCAGAAGGTACTTGGATCATTGGAAGGCTCTCCTGGCTCTCAGAACCAACAGAGGTTGTGTGAACCTTGAAAAATCAGCTTCAAGGTCTTTTATCAAGCTGTTTTGTTTCAAAAAAGAAAACGTGTTTTTCATGTTTGTACCTAATCAGGTCTCCCAGACACTTACTTTCTATGCAGAGGTGACACTGAGACTGTTATTCTTATTTCACTCTTACACTATAGTGATACAAATGAGAATCTGAACTTACCTCTTACCATAGTCTACAGTACAGTGGTAGCACTAATGTGAACCACACAACAAGGTTCGGGTCACATCATCATGCACCCATCTGATTTACTGTTGTTGCATCTCTTCTTGTGGTGTCAGTACTATGGAATATGCAGGCAACTGCAGGAGAACTATGGCTGTGGATCCATGAAGACGGAAGATAGTGGGGCAAGCATTGCAGCTGGCAAAACAGGGACCCTCCTACCAATCCTTGCACCAGTGCCCATGCCAACCATGCTATGGCTCTCTAGGTATCAAACTAATCCATTGCATGGGCCTACTCATTTCAAACGAAGACTTCTGAAACTTTTGATACCCAGGTTCAACTGTCAAGCTGCGCAAGATCTACAGCTGAGACACTTTTAGGAACGGAATCTCAAAAAACTGCCCCTGCCTTTGGCTGTTTGGAGAGAAATTAGCAGTCATTACATTAGAGAAACAGCCTAGAAAATTTCTATGAAACTGCTTCTCTCACTTCCTCTCCTCTGCGTTATGGTCCGGATGAGAAGACATCTCGCTGACTCAGTGGGTGTATCAGTGCAGTGGCTCTGGAGTGACCAGCACACCAGCAGAAATTGTGTGAGCAAGAGGGAGAGAGCTCTAGAGCAGAATGGCTCAACCAGAGCACACAGCTTTAAAAAAGCACCGTGAGCTGCTGGGCTTCAGGTGAAGAGAAAGAATTTATCTCAGTAACCACTTGTATACCAGAAGGCGTCTGACAGCCTGGAGAGGAAGCACAGCCACCTGACCACACAACCCTCTCTCCTTCAGCATAAACATTTGTCAGTCTTTGCTGCTGTTGTGTTCCTGGGGACCCTCTGGGGACCAGAAGTTCCTCTCTCATTAACCTCATTATCTCACCTTACTTCAGCCAATCTGGCTTTCCTGGCAGGCTTGCAATTTCCCCTGCAAATTTCCCCATGGAAGACCATTTTAATTGCAGTTGTGCTGCAAAAAATGCAGTTTAGCTGTCTACAGATATTTTCTCATCTTGACTATATTCTACTTGAAAACTGCTCCCTGCACTGTGCTGAGCGTTGGTGTGTAGCAGGTGAGAGTGTGAGTACGGGCAGACAGATGTAGGGGTGTGTGTCCTCTCTGGCCTCTACAGAAAAGACTTGTGCAGGGACTACTGCATCCTGATACTGCATCATGTTCATTACATTGTACTGTTGGTTAAGTTAAGGAGCCCTATGCAGCAGGGTCGAATTCAACCTAATAAATATGTTGAACAGAAACCGAACAATTGACTTTATGCACGCTCAGGAAAGTGAGCAGTGGACTGGAGAACAGAGAAAGATGGAGAACAAAAATGGAAGGATGAGAAGAAGAGGTGGAATATGAAGCAGAGCAGAAAGGGACAGGTGGAAGAGGAACTGCAGAGACCAACATGGATAAAAGTTAGCGTAAGAAGAAAACAAAGAGAAAATTAGCTGTGATGAAGCATAGTAGGTGCTGGGATACCAGATACCAGTAATAGCCAGATGAGTTCTTGGGCATCCAGATTTCAAAATATATTGATTTTCAAGGATTTGTCTTTAAATCCTGGAAATATTTTAAAAAGGTTTGAGAGTCCCAAGTAAGAATACATGCATACATATATATAAGAAATAATGTGGTAGATCTGAGAAATTACAATATTTATCCAGGTGTAATATAGGCATTATTTATAGGGGGAAATTTAGTCCCCAAAAATGAGACTTCTGCGGGTTTTAGTAGCTGCAAAATACTTACAGGTTGCATGTGTGAAAAATCTATATGAAATGCTCACAGTAAGGTTAACTATGTAGCCTGAAGGGAAAGAACCATAGTTATTTTCATAGACAGTTTTTTTCTGTAATAAAATATATAAGTGCTTGGCAATATTACTAATAACAAACTGTAAAGCATTAGCAAAAAATGCTGGTCTTAATAAAGACTTATAAACCACCAGCAACTCACATAATTCTCCCCATGGACTATTTTTTTTAGACACATTTTTGCTTAAATTTAAAGTCTTAAAAAAATCTCTACATATTGCATGTAGAATTTCAGCACGAAAGTTAGCCGGTGACATATTATTTTACTTACAGTGACTACAATCGATACAACTAACGCTCAAAGCAAAATTTTATAGCTATTTTATAAACTTAGGAATGTACTCTGGGAATTTATCATGGAAAAATTGACTCAACCTGTATTTAAGGAATAACTAGGGCAAGTCATATGGCGGGGTGTAGTCCAAACTGCATGTGGTACTTGTGCTGAGTTACAGGTATGGCTTGGTAATGGGGAGCACTTAGGCGGTATTAGGGAGAGGCAAAATGTGGCTGGTGCATTTGAGATCCTCTTCTGCTGTCCCCCTGGGGGTGCATGAAACCTTTAAGTACTTAGGGTGATATTCACAAAAGTATTTTGGTACTCACTTGTCTGCGAAATTAGTAATTTAGATGCTTACATGCCTCTGAAAACACATTTGTTTATAGTCAGATTGACAGAATTTAACGTGGAAAAAATAATTTTAATTCTCATTAAAAGTATTTGCAGTGTTGCGTGTTCATGTGGTGGCTGCATTTGTCCCCAAAAGTAAAAGTAAAGAAGGATAAAAACATGATGCCTTACTGTCTGAAATAATTGGTGATTCCTTTATTTTATAGCGAGGTCTTATTAACACTTGATTTTATGGGGAGTCAAGCTCCTGAAGTCTCGCAGCTGTAGGAGGATTTTGGCTTTGTTTTTTGGTTTGTGTGTTTGTTTGGGTTTTTTGTTTGTTTTTGTTTAAATGTGTCTAATTCTCAGAGCTGCAATGAGAAGTTTAGAAATATGACTGCAGGATCAAAGGTCATATTTGGGATCTTAGAGGATCAAAGGAGAAAAACAAGAATAACTCCGCATTGTGGTATTATTGAAGTTATAAATATGCTCAAGGCAGTATCTTGGGGGGGTGGGGGGGGTGGGAGCTGATCATGGGGTTTTTTTAGGTTTGAGTTTGGCCATACTGCCTTTATGTTACTTCCTAAAACTTATTTCACATTATCCACCATTATTCATATAAATAATCTATAAGGAGAAAAAGAATTAATTTAGATTTAAAATACTAAATGTGGAAAATAAAATATAATATTGTAGGAAACAATTCTGCATAAATAAGGGAATTGGTTATATCTATGGTAGATTTTATTCCACCTCAAGTGCGGGTTAATTTAATAAAGAACAGCCAGGAGATCTGCTTACTTAGGATACCTAGTGTTAAAATCCTTCTACAGAAATTCTACATTTTTTTTCCTTATTTTTTAACTTTCGAGACCAATACTAGCAATGAAAAATGTCATGACAGCTTTTTGATAGACATGTTATTAGTAATTTTCTCACTGCTTGATTCCAGGGTCAGTCATTCCCATATCCCTTGGCAGCAGCACTTTGTTGGCAGAAGGGTTTATGTAAATGTTGGGGGAAAGCATGTTACAGACCCTGCTCCTCTTTTTCTGGGAGAATCCCAGGCTGCCCCAGGCACCCTTTACTGGCTGGGGGAATTCTGCTTCCTCTGTCCCTGTGCCGTTAATATCCCTGTCTGACCCAGTGACAATGTTTTTAACCCCTGCGGTCTCATTTCTGGGTCTGTTTCCTTCCATGATGTCCTGTAGGAACCTACAGGAGAGTTATATATAACATTAAAGAAGAGGGTTTGTATTTTTATTTGATTCTGTATGGTTTTAGAGAAATGGCTACAGACTTTATACCTGACCTAGCATTGCATCTGTTAAATCCTGAGACTTCCATAAGGAGGGCAATAAATCTGAATTCTTGTATTTCTTGAAGATAGCCATCACAATCCTGTATTCTTTCAGAAGATTTTTGTGGAAAATACTTCCCCCTTTCCTCTCAATGATTATAAATCATTGTTTTATAGAATCCCGTAAGATCTGACAGGTAATTATGGTATAGACTGTGAATGCATACATGCACAGCTTTGAACCCAGTGAAAATCTGTGTTTAAGTGATGTGATCGAAGGTCTGTGGCTGTAACAGGCTTGGTCTAATTGTCAAATTCAATGTAAAATGGTGCAGAGATTGTCAAGGGAAGAAGAGTCACTTCTTAAACAAAAACTCCTATTTTGATCCAGAATGTATGTTTGTTTCTATATGCATGAAAACCACTTGCTGTTTTAGGGCAAAGACATCTCTCTCTCTTTGCTGTCCAAAAATCTCAGCCCTGAAAGCCTGCCTGGCAGCAGGGGTGGCATTGGCATGGTTTTGCTGTGTAGCTGCGAGGCAGCGTGCTCCGAAACACCAGCAACGGGCGCAGCCACAGGTGAAGTGGATTCTGAAAGCTTTTCATTTTCTGATACTCTGTAACGCCAAAATCGTTTGCCCGCGGGGTGTGATCTGCCTCTTTTTTGCTCGCCTGAATTTGCATTCGCGTTTGAAGGCTTTTTGGAGGGAGGCAGCGGAAAAAAACTATGTTCAAGAGTGGAATAGGGCCCTCCTGGGCTTGGCACAGGTTCCCTGGCAGCGAGGGGCAGGGCAGCCCGGCGGGTCTGCCCAGCGGGAGTGAGCCTGGCAGGGGCGCCGGGCTGGTCCCCCTGCCCAGCGCCGTCCCTCGGGCCGCGGGGCCATTGCAGCAGCCGGGCTGGGCTGCGCGAAGCCGCGTTGCGCAAGGGCGCTGCTGGCCCGGGAGCGCTGCGGGGACGGAGGGGTGGGAAGGGGGCTGCCTCCGGGGGAAATAACCCTCCTTTAGGGCACGGCCAGGAGAAATCCCGGGGAAAGGGAGGAATCAGCTTGTGAGGTCGGGAGGGAAAGGAACGGCGCCGCCTTTGTGCGTTTCTGGCTAGGTGAAACCCAGCCTTTTCGCCCACCGCCGTGTTCCAGCAGCCCGGGGAATGCGGGCACAGCCCCAGCTCCTCTCCCCCCCCCCCCGGCAGGGCGGCCCGGGGCGAGCGGGAGCCGGGGGAAGCGGCGCGTCCCGCACACGCGGAGGGCTGCGGAGCTCTCTCCGCGGGGGGAAAGTTGCGTTGTGCTGGTTTTGCACTTCCTGGCGAGCGGACCGGGGCTCTCGGCAGCTCCCGGGCACCTCCTCCCGCCCCGGCCGGGCTCCGCCGGGCAGCGCTCGCCCGCCGAGCTCCCCGCGGGGCGGCGAGCCGGCCCGCCGCGGGACAGCCGCGCTCGCTCCGCGGACCGCCGGTCTGCCAGGAGCCGCCCCCGAGCGCCTTCCTCTTTTCGGGTTTTTGTGGCGTTTGGGTGTTTTTTGGGTTGTTTGTTTTTTGTGTTTTTCTCTCTCTCTCGGGGAGAGCGCGACCGGGCTGGGCGAGGGGAAGGAAACTTTCTCACCCCCCCAGGATGCTCCGGATATTTTTGAAAGGGCGGAAGAGTGAGAAAGCGAACAGTGTTTGTAAGGGCATCTCATGCTCTTGAGAAGGTCCCTCCTGACACCTCGGTGCTGGGATTAAAAGCCGGAGCTGGAGAAACTCCTCCCCTTCCCTCTGCTTCTCCC